>FXXK01001406.1:42767-113028 GCA_900184695.1 Betula pendula
TTTTATTTTATTAAGGGTATTTTCGTTCTTAGGGGGAACATTGTCATTTGTTTGGTAGTTTAGGGGAGACATTGTCACAATTGAAAGTTTAAAGAGAACATTATTAATTGAGTGATAATTAATTTGAAAAAGGTATGTGAACTTTCTTTTTTTTTTTTTTTTTCTTCCAACACCCAAGTCAAATCCGATTAAGAAAAACATATGTAAAGTAGTGGAGAGATTCACCGTCACCAAAAGGGACTTGAAAAAGTGAAATTACTACTTTACTCTTTATTTTTAACTAATCGACTTCTCCCGATTTCCTTTTTAAATAGGAAGGATCTTTTCCTCCCTGAAAGTTACCGTCCCCAAAAAAAATTATTCAGAAGGAAAAATCAAAGCCAAAGTAAAACGACACAAAAAAAAAAACTGCTCTCACGGTCCACACAAATCACTGGCAATAAAGAGAAAACTCGGTCTGTGAATCTGATTCCTTCCAACTTCCTAGCAAAGCAAACCTACCAGTCAACTGTGACACGTGTGCTTTAACCAAACAGCCCACACAACTCAAACACAAACGAACGAACACCGACCGCAGAGACCCATGAGGTCATCCCATACGTGCAGCCTCATAACCTTGTGGCCCAAGCCATTCGATTCCCAAGCGGGTGGTCCCCGAAACTCTTGGAACCCAACTGTATAAGTATAATGATTAATTTTGATATTACAAAATTATTGAATTATTAGATTTATCATTTTATTATTTAAAAATTTAAAATAAATAATAATTTCATATAAAAGCAACGCAAACGATCATGATTTTGCATTCTCTCTTGGTATCTAATTAAATATAGCGAATATATGAATAGTTTAATTAAATAATACATAAATAACAACAAAATATGTAATAATAGAAAAATGAGTAAAAGACCTAGTCCCTTCATTTTCATCCTCTATAAATATGATACAAGGTCTAGCATCCCCTTCATTTGCACCATAGATTTCATTGAGCACGTTTGTTCATTTCCTCATTTGCGGTGCAAAAACTAGAGAGACAAAAAAAAAAAATGTGTCCTTCTGGTACAAGGCTACGTGCCAAGGTCACCGAGAGCTCGTCTTTGCTGCCAGCTTTCAACGTGCTCGACGCCGACCACGACGGCAAGATCAGCCGGGACGACCTTCGCACGTTCTACGCAGGGTTTTCGAGCGGAGGAGCCGATGAAGACGCTATAAAGTCGATGATATCGGTGGCCGACATCAACAAAGACGGCTTCGTGGAGTACGACGAGTTCGAACGCGTTTTGGGTGCTCGGAGAAAGTCACCACAGGCACGTGGCGGTAGTGGAGAGATTATGGGGGAGGTGTTTAGGATCATGGACAAGGATGGGGATGGAAAGCTGAGCCATGGCGATTTGAAGAGCTACATGGAGTGGGCTGGATTCGCTGCCAGTGATGAAGATATTAGAGCTATGATTGCGTTGGGCGGTGGTGATGAAAAGGGTGGTGTGTCCTATGACGGTTTGGTCAAGATATTGGCCATTGATTTTAGCTCCTAGTTTTCAAATTTTCAGAGTTTTCTTCATCTCTGTCCCATTCGTTAGAGTTTTATATTATATTCAACAAACTTCTGCTCTTTTTCTTCTGGGAGAAAATTCGAGGCAAGTATCGGTCTTGTGACTCCTGTTTCAATGTCATGACCCATTCCGTTCGTTTTGGAGATTTGACTGGTAGTCGTGCCAGAATAATTTGCTGTATTGTTTTTTTTTTTGTAGAAGTTTAAAGAATACTAGTTTCCTTTTTCATTTCTTTTTCTTCACTCTCTCAGAGATTTGTGGTGTGGCGTGCTATTTTTGAATTTTTGGTACTACTCCCAACGATGTTTAATATATTGAATTCATAGAGGGAGGGAGACCTCAACGTTCTTAGCAACAATTCAACCTTATAGCGAATGTCATAAAGTAACAGACGTTTGCCAACACAATCAAACCGCCATGACATTCATCTGGTTGAGTTATGAAAAAGTTCTAATCAGAATTACATATGTTACAACATCTTTTGGAGAGGGAGCGCCTTTCTTCTTTTAGCAGCACCTGTTTATGAATAACTTAAAACACATGGCAGAATCCCAGTTTCAGAATTCTCAGACCAAATCAATTTCCCCTTCCTGTACACGCTCCCTTATGGACTTGTAATGGATTATACATAGATCATCAGGCTTCATCTCCAGGAGTTCATCACTGCCAAAAGAGATAATAGTTTAATTAGCATACAGATGAAACATTTCTAAGAGTAGAAACTAGTAAAATGCGAGAATAACAGCTTGCCTGCCATCAAGCTGGAAAGGTCCCAGAAATCTCCTGCTCTTGCAGACAACAAAAGAGTCCAACTGCGGCTCCGGGACTGGAAATGACAAAGGTATAAAGCAATTGTAAATTTCAAGGTGCATATACACAGTGTCTGGCTTTCAAGCAGTTACAAATCAACCAAGCCAAATCTTGCTCAAAAACTTTGCTCAAGTTTATGACAGAGCATAAAGAGAAAAGTTGAAGAAAAGAAAAGCCTCCAGATATATTTGTTTTTCAATCATAAAATATCTCAATCAGAACTACCTGAGAAGTTGGACATGGATCACTTCTAGTCATATACACAGTACTCAGAAATCCTGACAAATACTGTCCATTTTTGGAGAAAACTAAAAAAGCAATAATCACTGAAACAAAAATAGAGGTGGAAAATTGTGTATAGCACCAAGTGACTAGGACACTGATAACTTCAACCAAGAGAGAAGCGATGCATGTATTGATCTTTGCCTAGAAATACAGCAATTTTTTTATTTATTTTTTTGTGCTGTATCCATTGACTAATAAAAATCTAGTAGCATAAACCAAAGACCAGGGTGCACATTAACAGAACAAATAGCTAACATGCAGCCACACATAACATACACATGCAGCCAGTAGCTATCACCAAGTATACAATGAGACATGGAACTCCTATTGCTGGGGGAAGTTAGGGATGTGTCCATTCCCTGTAATCCGTAATCCTAGTAATGCCTTCCCATGGGTAAGGCTACACATGCCCACACCTTTACACTGCTTGAATGCACAACCAACAAAGATAACAGAGCCTCGCGGTAGTTGATATGGCCATCAGACCAAACAGGCTGCCCCTAGTAGCTTAATGAGTAAGCATTTCTACCACCAGCTCCAAAATCAACATCTTTAGTCATTGACTAAAGCCATGAGAGAATCTTGTCGGGCATCCAGAAAAGGTGCAATATATTGGAGTCCTCCCTATCACTAAACATTCTCACCAATCAGGAAAAAGAAAAAAGGGCAGATGTAGTGACCAATGTTCTTTCATAAAAAATAGCTGTAAGCAATATGAGTTTGTCGGATATAGAGATTTCACAACCAGAAAGAAATTTACCTATGAGGACAGTAGAAGCTGAAATTCACTTCCTGAGTTGTCCAAAACTGAATTACCAAATTGATCTATGCATTGAATTAGCAAAACTAGTGAAACCCAAAAAAATTTCAGATTGTGATTCCTTTGAAAACCTTAATTTAAAGCTAAGTCCAACAACTTTTATTGATCATAATGTTCACAGAATCAAGAATGTTAATAAGATGTGTATAGGAAAATAATTTCTCCCCATGCAATCTTAGATTTTCCACATACACAATCAACATTCAGATCCAAACAAGACACAATCAACTGTTTGAGCATCCTAAGTGACAATGTACAAGATGCCCACTTTAGAAGTTCATGCTTTAGCCATATAACTTTTTGAATCTCAAACTGGATGCACTAACGCCTAAGTTATTCCAAGCACATTTTACCAAATCAAAGGTCGAGAAATTTCAGGTCAAAGTTCTACTGACTTCATGTTATAGAAACCCAAAAGTAATTAGAATTGGAGTAATAAGGCATGCACAAAATTCCAAACGCAGAAGGGAGAGAGGGAGAGAGAATTAAAAAAAGAATAAAACAAACAAAAGTAACTTGTAAGGATGATTGAGTACCCATGTCATTCTCTTCACTTATTATGGACTGCTTTAGTATATCCCGATAATTATCAGGCAATTTTGACAGAACAGTCTCTTCAAGATGTCTCTCCATATCCTCAGTACACCTGTAACCATAACGTCAACTTCAGCAACAGTGAGAAGAAAAACTTTAATATGTGCTTTCAAGAGATAAAACATACAGCCTTTACCTTTTGGCAAACCCTTTCTCTTGTTCAGAAAGCCGGCTCTGAACTTCAGGATTATTTGAGATATGGAACATGTACTTTCCAATCTGCAATAGAAACTTACTGAGGAAACAAGATAGACAATGTAATACAATGTTGATAGCAGGAATCTTGGGGCATCAAAATTTAATTCAGTACACACCAATCTTTTTCTTTTTCTTTTTCTGGAATATTAGCAATCTTTTTATTACTGGTTAGGAAGAGTCTATATTCCATTGCTACTACATTTTAGATGAACACTACTACTTTCAAATGAAACAGAAAACGACCGATTAAATTTCCAAAAAACAGCCATGGACACACTAACAAAGATACAATAAAAGAGCTAATGGCAACCTTTTGGAGGCGAATCCGAAGGTATGATCTCAATAAATACTGAGTCCTATCCACGTCCATATGGTAGAGTGATACCGTCAAAGGATCGATCCCACTACTTGAATATTCCTCAATGGTTTCTTCCTGTAAACAGACATGAAAAGTTTTATAACCCGTTACTGCACCAATAAATCAGAATAGCCATTTAGGAAATCCATGACTCTTTACAATTGCTACATAAGCATTTTTAATGGTAGAAATTACACTACTCATTTAGCTAAGGTAAACGCTACAAAAATCATAAAGTGTATTTCCAAGATTTTAGCAAATAGATTGCTGCCTGGTTTGCATTCAATTGTGAGCCATAATCAAACAGCTTTCATTCCTAATAGAAGCATATAAGAAAATGTTTTACTTGCTCAAGAGATAGTGAAAGATTATCATAAAGATACAGGACAAGCTAGATGGACAATCAAGGTGAACTTGATGAAAGCTTACAATTCATTGGATTGGGAATTCATTCTGCATTGTTTAGCATGCTTTAGTGCTCTTTTCAATTATGTTAATGGGTGAGAGATTGTATTACTTCTCCACAGTTTTCAGTAGCCATAAATGGTACTCTTGTTGGACACTTTGAAGGAAGAAGGGGCTTAAGGCAAGGGGATCCATTATCCCCTTACCTCTTTGTGATAGCAATGGACGTATTGTCGAAATTGATGGAAGAGGCTGCCTTGGATAACAAATCCTCAGATTTTCATCCTAGATGTTCAAAGCTTCATCTTACTCATTTATGTTTTGCTAATGCACTGCTTTTATTCTCAGCTGCAAATGTTAGATCTGTTCAGACTATTTAAAAAGTGCTTCAAGAGTTTCCTGAATTGCCGGGTTTGTCTGCAAATCCAAACAAAAGTTTACTATATTGCACAGGGGTTACTCAACTGGTTAAAGAGAACTAATTGATTGTTTACAAATCAAAGAAGGTAAGATGTCAGTTCAATATCTGGGAGTCCCTTTGATATTGAAGAAATTGACAGCAGCTGATTGTGCTATGTCAATTGAGAAGATTAAGGCTATAATTGATTCTTGGTTGTCAAAGAAGTTGTCATTTGCAAGGAGATTGCAGCTCTTATCTTCTGTGTTGTATAGTATACAAGTTTCTATGGTCTGGAAAAGAGACTGCAAATGCTAGAGTTAAAGTGGCATGGGAAGTGAATTGTGTTCCTAAAAAGGAAAGAGGATTGGGGCTTAAAATGATTGAAGAATGGAATAAGGCTGCTATCATGAGACAGAATGGAATTTGTTTGCCAAAGCTGGTTCTTTATGGGTGGCTTGGGTGAAGGAGAACTTGTCAAAAGGTATAGCTTTTGGCAAGAAAAAATTCCACAGAATTGTTCTTGGAGTTGGAGGAAAATATTAAAACTTCGTGACACTGCCAGGAATTTCATCAAATTCAAAGTAGGTGATGGAAATAGTATTCATTTGTTGTTAGATTGGTGGCATCCAGATGGAATTCTTTATACAAGATTCGGCCACATAGTAGTATATATGTTGGTAGCAAGGTGGAAGCAAGGTTGTCAAGTGTTCTAAAAGATAAAAAGTATGGAGTTGGCAGCTAGTAAGAGCAGGGCTCTGTTTGTCAAAGACCCAAATCTCCCCTCCCATTTTTTTTCCTCAAAATCAACTCCACTTTTAATATTTCATCAATCACTTTTTAACAACTTTTTTTTTTTTTACATTTTATATCACATCACTAACTTTTTATTACTATTCAAATAAAAAAAACTCACTAAAAACAAAACTTTTTCACTTTTCCATACAAAAAATTTTCAAGATTCTTTCAACTTTATATCACAACAATCACTTCTTATTGCTATTAAAAAAAAAACCCTAAATCTTTAACAAACACCCCCCCAGATGAGCTTGTTAGTTTTCAAAGCAAATTGCCTATGGTGAGAATTGGAGATGTTGATAAGCCTATTTGGCTCATATCTAAAAAAGGAACCTATACTAGTTCAGAAACTTGGATGCCATTCATTCCAAACTGCCAAAAGTTTACTGGTGGAATCTAATTTGGTTTCCCAGGCATGCTTTCATCTTGTGGCTGGTTGTAAAGATAGTTTATCAACTGGAGAGCGGTTGCTGAAATGGGGCTTTAACGGAGATGTTATGTGTGTTTTCTACATAAGCAATATAGAGGGTAGAGATCATTTGTTCTTTCAATGTAGTTTTAGTAAAAGAATATGGAGGGAGGTCTTGATAAGGCGTTTAGTAAATAATCCATATACAAATTAGGAGGAAATTATGATTTGGGGATTAGAAGCTTTGAAAGGCAGAAACATGAAGGCAACATTAGGTAGATTGAGCTGGAGTGCGACAGTGTACAATATTTGGAGGCAGAGGAATGACATCAAACATGGAAATCAGCTTATATTAGAAGAGAAAATTGTGCAAAATATCATTTGGGAGATTATAACTCGGATTATGTCAAAAGGGAGATTCAAAAAGACAAAGGAGAACTTAGAGCTTTGCTACAGATGGGGGATTCCAGATAAAATTCTTTCAACAAAGAAGATTTAGAATTGGTTTGTTTGCTGGATTTGTGTTCTTGATCTTTGTATAGAGAATATATGGTATGTCTTTGTTAGCTGCTGTTATGTAGTAGGATCCAGTAGTTAAGCTGGAGTGTTTTTGTATTGTTTTGACTTGTATAGAGTAGGTGTGGTCTGGTTGTAAGCTGCTGGTTTGTAGCTGATGTTCCAGTGGATGAGCTGGAGTGTTTGTAAAGTGTTTTTCTTTAGTAAAATTTCTCATTCATCCAAAAAAAAAAAAAAAGCTACAAAAATCCACTATGCTGAGATAGTGATGTTCTTTTCTTAGTAGTAAATTTATTTATTTATTTATTTATTTTTTATCCTAGGTCTCAGGCTTTGTCTAGTTGAACCTAAAATGCTTTAGCGTTTCTGAGTTCAAACCGAGCAATCCATAATCAACATCAAGAATCAGTTAAATAATCAATGGACTTAACCAATCAAGTACAGACAATTAAAACTAGCTAATCAAATTAGACAAATGGTAAACTACTAGTGAAAATAAAAATAATTGAACATAAAAAATAATAAAAAATAAAAAATAAAAAGTAAAAATAATAAAGTGTAAAATTTACGCATCCAAATTTACACAAAAACAATGTTGAATTTTAATTTTCTTTTTCTACATTTTCTGGGGAACCAAACAGAGGTGGTTAGGGTTTTTTAGAGTATGAGAAATTACCATCAACTGAATTTGCCCTCTGATTCGCTGAATCAGAGCGGTCTCGAAGCGAAGGATCTCCGGGGCAGCCTTCTCGTTACGCCACACCCTCTTGAGGAGCTCCACGTCGGTCGTCGAAATCAACGCCTCGTAATCGTCGTCCATCCCAGCCGTTGACCCCGAAGCCATCCGATCTGATTACTATTTTTTCCCTCTCCGAACGTGCTCAATTTTTCTTAAGAGGGAAATAAATAGAATCAGAATTGGCGCCAAAAGGATAATTTCAATGGGATAACAAATATGAAAGTAGACACAGTAGACAAAATAAAATGAAGAATAAACAGAGGATGGTAGTGTAAAATATAAAACTGAAGGGGATTTGCCAAGATGTTATTCACTGCGCCTGGGGAGCAGTACTAAGGCAAAGTGACTCAACTTCCTTGCCCAAAACTATGCCTCCTAATCCAGTAAGACTATTCTACGTTTTTTTTCTATTTAATGATAGTGCATTCAATGATGTCCTCCCCCAAAGTTGGATTTTCTAAACAGGATCAAAATAGTAGATAGATGATTTATGACAGATGTGCAGTATCTGTATTACGAAAATGCAGTAATCCTAAACATACTCGTTCAGATTGAAACAAATCAGTGTAAAATCATGAATCGATGAACCTGCATCACAATTTGCACTTAAGTCACTAAATTAAAGGACAAACAATGTGTACAGGCAGTGGGTAATGTGACGCTAAGGTTTTTTCTTGTGGTGCGGTTGCTTTGTGCTGCAAATCAGTGGTTTTGGTGAAGGGACATTAAAGAATCTATACAAGGTAGAGGAGAGAAGTTTCATTGAACAAACATTCTATTAATATAGATTTGTCGGACATTGAACAAACAGATAAACCAGAAAAAAAAATTTCATTGTTCCTACTTCATATGACAAAAACAGAAAATTTTCCCGAGAAAAACAAGCACAAGGCATTGGCTTGAGGCTACAAGAGAGAGAGAGAGAGAGAGAATTTCCGGAGAGTAAGACAAAAAGTGAAGGCTACCAGAGAGTTACCACCAGAGAGAGAGAGAGAGAGGCGTAAGTTTGAGAGTTGAAGAGAAAGGATTTTTAGGGAAAAAGGGAAGGCTAAAACGACGCCGTTTCATCTATGTTTGGTGCGAAATTTCCACTTAGCGCCATTGGTTCCCGCTTTTTTACATCACAATACGGCACCGCTTAACAAACTATTAGTGGCGACAAAAATATGTTGCCACTGATATTAGCGGCAAATTCTCTCTCTCTCTCTCTCTCTCTCTCACTCTATTTTTGGGGGGAAAAGCAAAAGGGCCTCCAAATCTCCGCACTTGGCGACGATGACAAACAAAAAAAATGAACAACAGCGGGAGGAATATGCGATGGATGAATGTGATGATGAAGAAAAAGAATTTGTGATTTTAGGTTTTTTGGAAAAGCCCAAGACTTGCTGTTCCCTTCTCCATCACTAGCAAGGCTGGAGGCGTACAAGAGTTTGTGGTTGTCGAGGCCCTCTCCTAGCAATTCTAGTGGATTTTGCGAAATGGGTATAGGTTTTTAGTTAATTTTTTAGATGGGTATAGATTGGTTTTGCCTTTTGTTGAGATTTTCGGTGGGTTTCTGAGAGTACCGATGCATTGGGTTTTTAGAGGATGGGTGGTTTGTGTGCGAAAATGGTGGCGGAAGCAAAGGAGAAATAATATTGAAAATGAAAATAGAATATAATTAAAAAATAATATTTAAAAGAAAGTAGGAAAATGAAAAGAAAATCTATTAGATAGTGTATAGAAAAAACAGTCACTAAAGTAAAAAATTATATTTTTTTAGTAGGTATTTAGATGATTATGTTAGAAATGCTCTTAGCTATGTATATAACATTTGGACCCATGTTTTTAACGGTTACCTTGTGGTGGATGAACTCCTCCAAAAAGACATATTCTCACTCCAAAATCTCTCTCTCACTCTCAAATAGTATCATTGAGAAACCACAGTCCAACAATCTACTCATAGAAAATAACAACTGGTTTCCAAAACAATCTGCATTAGTCCCTGTAATTATCATACATCATTTTTATGAAATTATGAGTAGATTGGGTCTACTCGTTATCACTAATAGAAAACAATAATTGATGGGTCCCAATTTTTCAGATTTTAAAACTTGAAAACCGTTGTAGAAAAGAGTAATGATTAAAAAATATATTTGTATTCCACAATCCCAGTTCCGAAAACATCAACAAACGACAACCTCACCAAAACAACTACCCCATTCAGCCATCACTAACCGAAACAGAGAAGTGAACCACAAACAACGAAATTTAACAATTAATCGAATCAAAAGACCAAAATTAACCAAAAACACACTTCGCTTTCTACTTCAGCCACCAAATCAAACAAACCGAAGGGTTTATCACAGCAAACAAATCCAACAAAACCCAGATTTAGAAAAAAACAGTCACATTCACGGCAAAGACATCCTCTCAAGAAAGAATAACATCTCAAGATAAGAGATAACATTGTATTTGGTTTTAACTTGTTTATACGTGTTGTACAGCTAGAAAGCTCTTTACAAATGAAGGAAAACAATTGAAATAAATGTCGAATTGATGATACACAGAGGAGTAGTACAAAAAATGTCGAATTGCTGTAGCATAATAGCAGAAAGTCAGTTTGTCATACTAGCTTGTGCAACACTCTCAATCCACCTTAGTCCCTTACATTACACGAGAGTGACAGATCAAACAAAAGATCCACTAAACCAACAACCCAAATGTGAAAAAAATAGATCCTTTTCCTAACATACATGCATCAAACCCAGTAGTCAAATCTATATACTCAGAATAAATATTTTACCTGAGTCAATGAAACTCTGCAGGATATCACTCACGGTAAAACAAGCAATAATGAGATAGAGAGGGAACTGAAGCGCAAGAAATAGTGACTGGACAACAAGCGATTGTGTAAATTGGAATTACACCAGAAATTATATGAATCTAAGAGTAATTTTTAGAAAAATCTACAGTGCAAATCAAAGCTTCCAATCCTAATTTTCGATTGTTACCTAATGGCTTCACGAAGTTGAGTCTGCAATGAGAGAGAATGACAACGCCGGTTACTGTGTTGCTGTCGGTGAGCCAACACAGTGGTGCTTGTGGGCGGCGGCTGTGGAATGCATGGGGGAGTGAGAGAGAGACCGTAGGCTGAAGAAGAAGACAATAGAGAGAGATACCTTTAAAATTCACCAGAACCGGAAGCGGGAGAGAGAGGGGCTGAGATGTGGTGGAGAGCAGTGGCGAGAGAGAGAGAGAGAGAAATTAGCGGGAATAGTGAGAGCACGATAGAGGGAAAGGAAAATTAAAGTTGAAGGCATATGTTACAACAAAATTTAATATCGCTTACCGTGTAAGTGATGTAAAACTGTAAGCGATGTAAAATATGACAGTTTTTACGTCATTTATATTTAAATGCAATTTCTACATCGGTTAATATAACCGATGTAAAAAACTGTCTAGTTTTACATCGTTTTTATTAAAACAATGTAAAAATTTACATCATTTTAAAAAATTACATCTTTTGTGCCAAAACGATATAAAATATAGAATTTTACATAATTTATTATAAACAATGTTAATATAAATTTTTATTTTTTTAAAAAGAAAACTAGCGTTATTTATTTTTTTGTTGGAGTTTATGAACAAGGGGTGAGAGCTGAAGGTCGTTGGAAAGTCTATTTATAGAGGTGGGATGAGGTTCACACAAGTTGAAGTACTAATCCAAAGGTTTAAAGTGTTTTAATTTCAGGTTATTTCGAATGTTCGGTATACTACTTCAATTGTTCGCTGTACTATTGACTGCGTTGTAGAGTTTGTTCGAACATTCAGCATACTACATCAAACATTCGATGTACTGTCTGAGGCCTTCACAAGAGCAAACATGTGGGCAATGTGAAGTTGTGAACATTGTTACGCAACATTGTTCGAATGTTCATGGAATATGGTTCAAACGTTCAAACATGGATATTTTTTGAAAAATAATAATTTACGATATCTTAAAAAAATTGGTGTTTTATTAATTAAAAATCTTATGTTTAATTTAATAAATCCTTTATTAATATTTGGGGTATTACATTTTTAAAATAAAAATTCATTTTAAATATAAACATGGGTTTTAAAACAAAGTCTCTTAAATTTATTTCTCCATAATGTTCTTATGCTTTAATTAAAAATAAATAAATTAAAATATATCTCAAGGGAAGATTGATCTTTGATATTTGATGATTGATCTTGGAATCTGAGGATTGATCCCTGGAGGGGTAGGATCAGTCCTCATACGACTAAAATTTGATTTTGAGTACCCAAACCCAAAAAAAGCTCGACCCTTAATCCTATTTAACCATCCTTAACCCCATGGAAACTTATTTGCTCGAAAACCTATTCTCCTAGAGTGTGGGGAAGAAGGAGATAGGAGGGAAGAGCCTGAAAAGCTCGATCTTTATTAGTTCCTAAGCCATATTGTTTCTCATTCCATCTCTTTTCACGAGGTAAACCCTTTAACTTTAATGTTACTTTTGTATCTCTTTTCTAAACCTATAATCTCTTAGTTTTTTGTTGTATTTTTGTCGTAATTACGACTTTTAATTGTTTGAATTGTGTTTTTATGATGAGATGAATTATTTTCAAAAAAATACGTATTTTAAACAATAATTTTCAAATAAAGTAAAATTGATATTTTATGTTCCTTATCGTTTGATTATTTTAAAATAAAGGTTATCATTTGAGTTGAAGCGTTTTATAATTTTATGTGTTCAGAAAATGTTTTATACAAACACATTAATTTATTTTATGATTGTATTAAGGTAATTAAGGTAAACTCTTGATAATCTCATATCAAGAGTGTAGTCTTGACACCTAAAATTATTCTTGGACGTTTTCGAGTGTTGTAAGAACTTTAAGAATGTTCAAGATTGTTTAGATATGTGTTCGGGGGCTCGGAATTACTCGAATCTGGTGTTGGAATGCACCAAGATTGATCATGACATAGGCAGGATTGATCCTCTGCCAGGCAGGATCGATCCTAGCATGAAGATCAATCCCTGGTCTCCTTGGATCAATTTCCGGCAGTTAAGATTGATCTCAGAACTTTTATGATCAATTAAAAGCTTGTAATATGTGTTTAAAGTTTTTAAATGTGTTTTAAGCTTGTAATTAATTAATATTTTTATATCAACATTGTGAGATTATTGTAAAATAGTAGTTTTCTCTATTGAAGGTGACTACTTCCACTTTTTTGTTGGTAGTGTTGTTGAAGCCTAATAGCTTTATACACTTTTTTTTTCTTTCTAAAAGCTTTATACACATTGTCTTTAGTTGACAGTCTTTCCACCTATCATATTTGTTGGATACTTGTACAGTTGTACGTGTCATATTTTCACGAAGGTGGAGGAGGGTTCCCTCATCCAAGAGCTAATCATTCACGGTAATTAGAAATCTAAAATAATTAGAAATGGTTCAAGATTTGGTCAAATTTTCCAAGATGGTTAATTCACATATCAATGGTGTTCTAATCACAAATACTCCATCTCAGATTCTCAAATGCATATTTGATATATTTATTTACAAACGCACATCAAATGTCATTATAAAATAAAATAAGAAAAAAAAAGCTAAGTGGGACCCATTTTTGCATAAAATATTAATACTTAGCTCTCATCACCTCTCACGGCTATCGGTTCCATTGATGCCTATCATTTTTTAAATGAACACTTCAGATGATCTTGTATCTTCGAAGATTAAGTGCATAAAACAAATGGAACTACTTCAAATAAGGTTCAAAAACGATGTTGGTGCATTTTAATATTAAAAGAGACTAATATTTGATTAAATGAATTATTTATAATGAAAATAAATTGGTTAATTCAATGAGAAAATTTGGAGTTTTCATGGGTCAAGGAAGAGTTAGTATTTTGACAAAATCTAATCCCAACATTGATAAGGAGAGAGATTTTAACTCAAAATATAATTGACACAGTTTTTTTTTTTTTTGTGTGGGTACAGTACTGAAACAAACTAAACAGGCCTAATTTAAAATAAAAACAGAACTCAAAGGAGACAACCTTCCTTTTAAAATAGAGGGATTAAGAGAGATGGAAATGCGGCCGGCCAGAAAAAATTCTAGCTGCAGCCCAAGCTACATGCATAAACAAAGTAAAAATATGAAAAATTAACTTGTCATCTAGGAGTCAATGGCCTAAATTTACTTATTATTTTTTAATTGATAAATTAATTGACCATTAATCCACTAAATGGCTGGACTAGCCATTGTAGTTCATTAACATGCACTAAAAACTGTAGATATGATTCAATTCATTAATATATGTAACTGTTGTCCATCTAGAAAGGTGCATGTACGGCGACGAACACCTTTCTAGATGGACTCAACTACTTAGTGAGGAGCTTGTTTGAGTTGTACGACGACGAACAATTAATCAGACTGTTATATCTTAGAGAAAACAAGTCAAAGGAGATAAGGTCTGTTGCACCGATTTCAAAGCTTTACATCTGCAGAGGACTTTGAAATCCTTCAAGAAGAACGGGATTTTCATGTCTCAATTTAATCTTGTATATATAGTTTCATCATTTTTAGAAGCTAACAAAAAATATTCCATGGGAGATGTATTGCATGCATGGTGTACTTAAAGGCAAAAGTTTAACAGCTTTGAGTTTTGACAAAAGTGATGATATTTCTAAGTAGTACTTCCTGCATCCAATAGTAGATGAAGATCACATGTTCGCATTTTAATGTGACAAAACAAATCAAAATAATCTCTAAAAAATGCTCCAAAATGGATTGTTTAGATTAAGATATGCAGACTCTGATGATTAGGGTTTCTTTCTATGAAAACCTGCTAAGTTTTGGTTTCTTATGACATATCTTTCCTTAATTTAATCTCTATTCTTGCATGCAAATGATCCGATTCACGATATTAGGTCCAAACAATCTACATATATAAGGCGGCATGTAAGCAAACACGAACTGTGCTAGCCATATGCATGCATGTCCTTTTATTTCAGAATAGCCATAATTGACAACATATATAGTACTTTGCCTACAAGCCAGAAGCCTGTCGCACACAAACGATATATAGATATATAAACTGATTACTTCATCATGGTGAAACTAAACATGTGCCAATTCCCTTACATATATTTTTTGGCTGCTAACATGTTGTTGGTTCCACTTTATTATAGAAGCCACGCCATATGTAGGATATACATAAGCTCCATGCATTCTTCTCACAAGCTTAGTTACGGGATGGTTTTTTGTCATCCGTGTAATAATGGTGAGTGTTGGCGCCTGTTGAAGGATAGCGCTGAAAGGCCGGGTTCTCTTCATCATCGTCATTGGTTTTGCCGTCTGTGTTACTTTCCGTGCTTACAGTACTGGCAGCCTGATCTTTTGCACCAACATTCAGTACCTTTCGACCAAGAGTCATTTCATTTAGGAGATGACGCTTGGCCTTCACCCCCTGCTCCCCCTGCATGGCTGTGAGCCCTTCTGCATTGGCTTTCAGAGTTGCTAAGATCAGGATGAACGCAACAAAGAATACAAGTACGCTCTTCATGATGATCAAACTGTACGTCTACCAAACCCTGATAAGTAATTAAACAAAACTAGATGATAAGATAAACTCAATTAATTAGCTCTGAAACTAGGGTTACAATATCACATACCAGCCTTTTTCTGCTAGAAGATGTTTGTGAGCAATGAAAGAATGGGTGGCCAAGATGACAATATATAGGCGATCGATTTTCATCCCATTTCATGGATTAGTTGCGTGTCAGAATAATATGAGAGCACTAATAAAGCATGGGTGCGGTGGGGGCGTCACAAAAGCGGCATGAACCATTGGGAGACACTGCGCGCGCGGCCACCAAAGAAGTAATTATGATTAAAATTAATAATTCAGCATTTTATTCTTAATCTTCAATGATTTAATCATTAATCGGGGATTATGCTTTCACTGGAGGGTTCCAATTAAATTGTCTGATAAACATACGTGCGATAATTCTCACCTGCAATAATTACGAGCACATTTCTTTTTCACTGCATATATATAAGTACTGATCTTTTTTAGAATAGGAAAAAAAAACGTACCGATCTTTTTAAATTTTTCTGATCAGCACTGCATACAACGTAGTGATCAGTTGACCATAGACAAATATAAGATATTCAAATGGTGATGGTTCAAGTTTATAATTATAATATTGGTCAAGGTTTTTAATGGCACATTTGCAATGATACGGTCAAATATTAAAAGTAAGCAACATATATGTATATATGTTGATCAAGGTTTTTAACGGCAATGATACGGTCAATATTATTAACAGTACGTAAGAAATGCGTGTGTACATATATATTATAAAGAACCTCATTCAAATATCCAAGTGTAATTAATCATAATTAAGGTAGTGTTTTTTGATGGTAAGTTTGTCAAAATTGGACAAGTACCATTAGCCAAAACAGGCAATGATCGAGCAAATGCATTTTTTATTGGTTAATCGATCCATCGAATAGAAAATTGAGTCCTCCAATTCCAAGCGATATTATCAAGAAGGTATTCATCAAGCGGCAAGGAAGGCCGAAGAGATATATATTATTAAGTTCGTGTAATATGAAAATGAGCCACCACCAATTCAACCAATAATAAGGAGTTGATGGTCATTATTGGTGCCTGTTGGCACTGCTAATGTGATAGTCACGACTAGCTAGTTGCTATGATTAAAGAGCTAAGAGTAGTAGCAATAGATTCTTTAAAATTTGATCCTTCCATAAATGTAGGAAAAAAAAAAAAACACAAAAGGGCACTTATCCTAAATGGCTTATTTCATTTCTTAAACCATTGAAAAGCTACAGTGCTTCCAAATATATTGGATAATACTGTAGTTAGACCTGTACAAGCAGTTACGGTTAGCAATTATTGACTATAACTGTAATCGTAACAGCTTTTAGCAGTTATCAATTTTTAACAATCGCAACTGCCTTGTGGTTATTCGATACCCAAATTGTGCGGTTATAACTGTTTTTTCATGTTAAACAATTTTGTGCCTATTTTAGTTTTTTGAGCCTTCTTTAGCCTCTTTTTAAGACTTATTTTAGACTTATTTTAGTATTTTTTTGCCTTTTTTTACAGCCAAAAAAAAAAAAAAGCTCATTCCAAAAATTAAAGGAAAAAAAAAAAGCCCATTACAAATTCAAAACATTTCAATTGAAATAAAATTATTAAAGCATACAACCACAAGAGTCGAGAAGTATAGAGTAATAGAAGAGAAATTGAGTTTAATAAAAACCCTAAACACCAAAACGAAAGCATACAACCACAAAAGTCGAGAAGTAGAGAGTAATAGAGGAGAAATTGAGTTTAATAAAAATCCTAAACACCAAAACGACGTCGTTTTGGTGTTTAAACACCAAAACAACATCGTTTTGGTTATATATATGGGTAGGCGGTTAGTGATTATTAATCGCATACCCCTACTCCTAAAACCGTTAATTGTCCCGCCTTAGGCGATTATCGGTTTTTTATAACCACATATCAAAGCGGTTAACGGTTATAGGAGGGTAGCAGTTGTGGGGCGGTTATAACTACCCCGTTTGTACAGCCTTAACTATAGCTATCTAATAGATTATTGTAAATTCTAAAATACATTCTATCAAATGAATAATAAGATGGCAAAAAGAGGAAAGTGAAAAAAAGAAAAAAACGAAAAAAAAAAAGTATTTAATTGAGAATTTTTTTTTTAAAGAGAAGCGAAAGGTAATTTTGTTCCTTAAATTTGTGAAAAATGGTTAGGTGTTTGTTTGCTGCTAGTGCTCTAAGCACTTGTAAGAAGAAAAAAAATGGTCGACTGATTTATACTACAACGTCATCAAATTATATAGCAATTGTACATGAATTTACTGAATATAATTACTTTTAAAATAAATGGCACAAATATGAGGTATTGGACCATACCTCAATCTTAAAAATTTATCTCTAAAGTTGTGCACAGAAACAACTACCTCAATTTTATTAAAAAGAACAATGATACATATTCATTCTTTATTTATTCCTACTTATCTAATTTTTAAATTTATTATTAGATCGGTGAATCCACGTATAAGTTCTACCAAACCTATGATAAATTTAAAAACTTAATTGTACGAGATAAGGGGATGATAAATGTGTATCATCATTGTTTTACTAAAAGAAATTCAAACCGCTATAACCCAGATTATTGGACACGGACCGAGCTAGATTGGTCCATACATACGATGCATCAATTTTTGATCGGATCGGATTCATCCCAGCCTAAGTGCATTCAATCAAAGCTCTTATCGCCTTTGATCACTTAGTAATATGATCAAAGGGACACTATTAGCCGGTAATTTTCTTCTTTACATTCTTTAATGTCTCTCATTCCACACTATATATACCTCTTTTATATTCCCCGACTTTTCAAAAAAATGGTAAATCAAAATCGTCCCGCCAATCAGAGCGAAATGAAGGAGTACCATACTCCACGGAAGGACTATGCTCGTCCCTCAGAGCTCGCGAATCGGAGATCCAAAGACTCCTCGTCGAAGAAGCTCCAAAATGTACAAATCTAATCTAAACCCTAATTTTCCAATCTCTGCGTTCACCTCCGTCGCATTCAATTCGATTTCCTCATTCCCTCTTTTTCTTCTTTTCCAGATCACCAAGAAAAGCTTGAACGCTGCATTCACGTCAGTTTCCGAAGATGCTTTGGAATCTTCAAAGGAATCGGTGGATTTATCTTCGATTTCTGAGATCGCTGACTCTGATCACATTGGAGAAATCGCAGAAGTAAGATTGAATCTCAACCTATGTGATTTTCGGTTCCTTGGTGTGCAATTCGTTGTTTTTAATTTCTCTAAAATATTTCGATTTTTTGAAGAAAGAAAACACAAAATGAGGTTTCTTGTTTCTTTTGTCTAATTTTATTTATTATCTGCGAAATAAAAGTGAAAGTGCTGTTTAACAGACAAATTAATCTTGATTTCTTTTCATAATTTGATTGGTTTTCTGATTAGCTGGATAATTGTCTTAGTTAATGTTTAATTTGCGTGCAATGCTCTTGCACCGTTTGGTTTATAGAAAACGTAGGAAATGAAAATCAAGTATAATTTATTTCACAGATTGTAGTTTGATTGAATAACACTCTGTTTTGAGTTTTTGAATCGTGTTTCTTTTTCCTAGAGCTTCTTGATTGCGGCGAATCCGTCACTTTTTGCTTCATCTGAATCCTCACTTCCTTCTGACCTTACTCCATCTTCCACGATCACCGCTGACATGGACGAATCAGGACAGCTTTACGGAACCATCGAACCAACTGGTTTGAAGATCGGTTCTGTGGAGTCGGAGATCATGGTCGATATTCTTAAAAGAAATCGAACTCAAGTCCTGAACTCAGCAGATGTAGATCCTCAATCTAAGAAGATTCTGGACGCACTGATTGAGATCGTTATTGACGAGTTCTATACTCGGCCGGCAGAGAGAGACCGCTTTGCTGAGCTCGTTTCAATCAAAACTCAGATAGTGCTCCTCTCTTTCTTCTTGTGGATCCTTGCAGTGGCAGTAGCTTTCTTCTTCGGTTTAGGGGTCCATAACTCTTCCAGCGGGCCTCTTCCAACCTGAACAAGCATTAGTGGTAAGAGATTTAGTTGATACGCTTAGTAAGTCTACTTTTGCTCCTTTTGTTATGCTTTGCATTTTCTTTTCTCTCAGATAATCTTTGCTACATTGGAGTGTATTGAACTGGAAATTTCTAGTCGACCACGTGTAAATGGAAATGATTTGGTTGAGTAATAATTCACAAATTGAATGATATAGTAGGCATCTATGTGATCGATAGAGAGCATTTATCTTGTTTCATGCAGTACATACCAATATTTCTTACGACTAACTGCTCATATGAGCCGTAAAATTCATTTCATGTTGATAATTGTATGCTCTATGAACTGTCTGTTTGGCATGTAGAAATTCAAGGTCTAATGTCTTGGCCTCCGATGGTGGCATCTCCAAGTTTTCTAGAAATTATAGCTATATTTGTGTCACTAATGCATCTGATGTGTGTGTGTGTATATATGCATTGACAAATCTATAGATTAGTACTAATGTAATGTTCAATAAAGGAGGACAAATTATATTACATGCTCACTAAGAAGTCATAATTGTGCATGTGTTGCATAAGTCGGAACCTTAGACGCTTTTCTAATTTAACCACTGCAGCTCCCTTTCTTTAGTTTGAAAGAAATACAATTAGGTTACAACAAATGGATAGATCTCAGATATAGAGAGCCGTACATCTTAATGTAATCAACCCTCTGATAGTATCCGATAAGTTATAGGCTACCATCTGATCTGCAAAAACTTGAGCAGGTGTATTCTAGAATACCGTATTCTTTCTGATTTTTTCTTTTAGGTTATAAGTAGTTTTTTTTATCCCCTTCAATGTTTAAGATCTTTGACCTAGTTTGTTTTGTTGTAAAGTAATTTGATGGTACAAAACTTCTTGCCTACAAGTAAATAATATGAATCAAAAAACTAAAAATAAGATAAATATAATATTGGAGGTTAAAATTAAGAGTAATTAAGGTTGATTTTGTAGCCTCCTCTTTATCTTAAAATTAATAATAAGATAAATTAAGAGAAATAATATTTATCTTAAAATTAAGATAAATATAATAGAAAATGTAGTCTCATCTTTCTCTATTCTCTTCCCATGCAAACCTTACAACATCCTTAAAAGGTTGATTTTGTATCCTTGGAGTATTCAAGTCAGTGCGATTAAGTCTCTTGACATACAACTTCTTTAGATTAAATTATAGCGTCTACTTTCGTTAAGGATGTATTTAAAAAATGAATGCAAAGATAAACAACTCTTCGATCTTGCCAGATAGGACTGTATTTGAGCAGAATATTAAATATTCAAGTTTGATTCATTTAATTTTATTTCGAACACGAGTTGAGCTTGAACTTATCACCGAACTAAATATTATGTTCAAACTTGATTTATTTATTTTTCAAACGAATTCGAGCTTGTCACAAATTGCTCAATTAACTTATTCATTTCTTATATAAAGTAAATATCATGATTGTTTATCTTTTTGTAAATCTATGCTAATAATTAGTTAATTAATTATTGTTAAAATTTATTTGAGATGATTAAATAAATCAACTTAAACATTAAATAATTCAATCTTGAGTTTATATAAATGTTTTATGATATGTATATAAGTTCATTATGCGCACGTACACTAGGACTAGCACTTTGGGTTGGTGGGTCGGGTTCAGTCGACCCGCTTGACCCGTCAATCCATTAAGGGTCGATCCAAACCCAACTGTTTAGTTAAACGGGTCAAACTCTTCAATCTGGACACTAACAACTTATAACTTACCTTGTAAGAGTACTACTAGCAGCAACTTTCTTAAAACTCATTTCCTTACCTATATATAGGAAAAATTCTTTAAAAAATTATTGCAACAACTTTCATTGGTGTTTCTTAAACTAAAGAAATACCAAGAGAACCAAAAGTTGTACTTTAAATCTAAGAAGACAAAAGTAGTTTCCTTAACATTATTTTAATATAAAAAATTAGTTTAAATAGAGAAGTAAAGATTAGTTTAGTTATCTACATTTAAAGAAAATTTAAGAGAATATGCTGTTGGTACTCAAGTTGATGACAACTTGAGTTTAATAGGCCTTTAGTCCAACTGCTATAAAACGGCTAGCAGCCCAACGGTGAAAGGCTAGTGACAATTGAAGTCCAAACCACTACCAGCTGAAAATTAGCCCGAGTTTCATGAGCGTGTGATATATATTATGGGACAATCTGCTGACTAAGCCCAAATCTAAAGATATTAAGGGAGGTTGTATATAAGGACAAAGAAAAACTCATTTCTCATCAATGTGAGACAAGGGAAAAAGTATTTTGAAACACCAACATGTTTTTCTGGGAAAAAAAGAAAAAAGAAAAAACAATGATAATTTAGACCCCACATATTGAAGCCCGTTTTTCATTGCGACTCTCTGTACCCATTTTTAACCATATACATCAAACCTGGTTGCTATTTGGGCCACAAATAGGTTTGTATATGTTGTATGTGAACTAGAGTGGGCCTATGTTAAGAATCCACCGAGCAAAAGATGGAGTGATTTCATCAGTTAGTGAGAGTCCACCGTGGATGGCAGATTTCTCCTGCCCCAACACAGGTCTTGTTCACTTAATCTGATGCTTACGTGTAGCAAAAAAGTACTCCTTAGTCCTGATGATAGCGTCCACTTTACCAAAGTGCCCTTTTGACACTTTCCCTTTTGAAGTCATGTGATAACTCAGAGATGCCTGCTAGCAAATGTATGTCCACCACATTCCATTTGTCCTTTATTGATTTGACGAACCCAGTCCGGTAAATCACCTCTAGGCTGAGGAAATGTTCTTTATTTTCCAGAAACAGCTTCGCTCCCCAGAAGCATACTTATGATGGAAACTGTCCATAGTCACATAAACGATCCATAGAGAATTGTAAACAATAAGCCTTTACACACACCCACACAATAAGCCTTTACACACACCACACACACTCTATACCTGCACAGATTTAAATATACTTTTTTTTGAAGTTATACCACTGGGATGTACTAGAATTTAGATTTTCTAGTAAGTTAGAAAATTAAAGGTAATGACTAATGAGAATTCACCAAAATTCTTGAGCTGCCAGGCATATCTCTCTACCAGCTTGGTTGTCTGATTATATATGTCATCTATACAAGTCATATGGTTAAAATGAGTACTGTATTGTGTCAGACTTATCCAATTTGTCTGCAATAATCTCTGTTAAATAATCATCTGACCAACCTTAATTAAAAGTGCAGATGCTTCAAATGTAATCACTGCACACACACATGCACGCACAGAGAGAGAGAGAGAGAGAGAGAGAGAGGGGTTCAAACAAAACAATACCTTTCAGCAAATTTCATAGAAATGATATCATCAATATGAGCAGTCAATGATCCAAGCAATCACATCATCTATAAATGATACATGTTACTGTAAAGAAATCATGGTGGGTAGTTGGTATCATGTGATGGAAGGTACAAAATAGAAGTAAATCCAGTCAAACTTTTTTTTTTGTTTCAAGTAAATCCAGTCAAACTTAAGCAGTAAAAAAAAAAAAGTGATTTGAAAAAATAAAGAAAAAGCTAGAGAAAGCACTTCTTATTCTAGGCTTATTATAGGAGAAATTAATGCACTAGGAAAAGCTCATGGTGGTCCTTGAGATGCATCATATATCCCTATCCTTAAGAAGCTCTGTAGCTGCCATTTGGTTTATCCTTGTAGCTAATTGCCTTGTTTGTAATGATGATAAGAGGCCGGCCCCCAAGCGTCTCCTCATTGGCTCTTTCATGGAAGTAGTTAAAACTTACAAAATGGAGATGAGAAAGAATCTGGATGGATAAAAGACACCAATAAAAATTTTAGAGGCTCTCCTCTGAAGCGGATTTTTTGAAGGGAAAGATACGAATCTAATTTGGCAGTTAAATAATCGATGGGTCAATAAAAGAAACCCTGGCACTCACTAGTTAGGAATCACGTAGGGGTGGTGGTGGGGCAGCTATAGTTATAGTGACTTATTTGGTGTAACCCACCAAAATATTTAAGTTTTTGAATGAGAGAGTGAACATTGTGATCTACCTGTATACAGACTTGGTTTCATCCATAGAATTAGTAACTGTTGAATGAGATTGTGGAGCCTTTGTTGTATAATTGAGGGAGAAAGAGAGAATACTAATGTACCACAAGCATTTACTGGTGTCTAATAAAACTGGATTAATTTGATTATGTTTCCGCAACATTTGAAGGCACAAATTCATCCTCTGAAATAGAAATAATGAGTAAAATGTGGAAGAAATGGCTTTTGAAATTTATATGTCAATAATAGATCCTTCTAATTAAGTACATATATCGCACTTCTAAGTCTGAAATAGGCAGTTTAGGTCTAAATCTGAAATTGGCAGATTAGCCGTGAACTCTTCTTCTACTCTTGGTCCCTTGAACATGGGATTTGAGTTTTCATGGACTTCTTAGAACGTAGATAATTGGAGGTTGGTTTTCACGGCAAAAGGAAAATTGTGGGTTGGTAATTTCTTCTTCTAACGCATCCCATCTAAACATTCTAAACAGATTTTCAGAGTGATCTGCAGACATGTATTGAAACATGAAATATCTAAGAAAACTATGTTAGGCATGCATGAACAGATCCTTAATTAGAGGCACTATAGGACTTGGCTGGCAAATTTAGTATATGTTTATGCTAAGACAAAGACAGTGATTCTTATGATGTTTATACACCATTTTGCGTTTGTATTTAACTCGTCACCGAACTTCAGTATACATATATGCATTTTAGTTGAGAATAAAATCTTGTGGTCATTGCATTATCTTCAAATATTCTTCATGATAGTTTAGAAAAGCATGCTGTGTGGATATAACTGTTCTACCTTCCCCCCCCTTAAACAATTTTTTATTAGCGAATTGGCTTGCTAGCTCAATGCCAACTAGAAAGCACAAAAGAAGCATACAGTGCTCCTTGGTTGCACTGCATGCTATTTGACTCTATTTATTTATATGCTGTGATTTAGTATATGGTACTGTTATTATCACTAATTTAAGGACGTGTAACAACGTGTAAGTAACTTTGGATGCTAGATTTTTTTGTTTTGTTGGTAATATCCATCCTGTGAAAGGCATCCCATAGGAAATTAGATGCCTATCCTGAGTTAAATGAAAAGTTTCGTGTAAAGAAAAAATTTAGATTCTTAGTTATGTTGTCCAAAATAAGCTGTAAACAGCAGGTGGATGCTAAGTGAATTTGATTCCCATGTCATATTCTTATCCCTCTAAACTACTCACAGTAACATCAAGATTTATTCTTACCAAAATGTACCCTGTGGAGCTTGGTCAAACTGGTCAGATTGGTCACCAGCCCTGACTTTTTGGTTGCATCAAAACTTGCTGTGCTGCCCTAGAGGTGTGAAATGGGATATCCAGCAATGATATGCAATGATTTCTAACATCATACACTGACTAACAACTACCACCTTAAGGAGGCAGTAGGATTTATTAAACCCAGGTTTTCTTAGCCTTCACCATCCATATGCAATGAGTATCACACTTTCTGCTGCTCCTTAATGCTCTCTCCCTTTTTGATACCAACTGTTAATTGTGTCTCACACAAAGGAGGCAATTTCCCTTGAGCATCATAGTGCCCACTTGCCCAGTAGTGTTTCAGTTTCCCCAAAAGAATATGTTAAGGTTTCTCATTTCATTGTCCCTGTTGACATACACATGGGTACCATGATTTTGATGAGAATCAGGATTAGGTTCATGATTAATCAAAATTTTAGACCAAAAAAAAAAAGAAAAAGAAATCATAATTATACTGGCATTAAGACCTTTTATCTCAAAGTCTGGTTGTCAACCTTATATGTGTTCACTTTGTATCTTTCTTTTGTGGTCTCTGAATTCTATCCAATGAACAAAGGGGTCGTCTAGCCTTGGGCCAGTGAATTTTTTAAGAAATGTCAAGTGGGAAAACCATTCACTGCTTAATGCTTCCTATCTTGATGATAATTATGATATAATTAGCAATTCCCTTTGGATAAAATATCTGTTCCACCGGGGAAACCAGGGGACCCATTGCAGGAAATGTGGAGCTTAACTGTCCACACCTCACAAAAGAAGGAAAATTCCAAAATCCCAACAAATAGGAAACAAGGCCGGAGATAGAGAAGTGCCAGAGAAACAACCCACATTGCACATGCATTTCGTTTGTTTATCATTTCTTTTGTGCATCATCAACACCCCCCTTAATCATTGCACGGAATGAAAACAAATATTATGAGGGACCCCCGTTCCAGTCAATTAGTGGAAACCAACACCTTGGGTACATCCAATTAGGCTATGACACGTCACCAATATTTATTATCATATTCTTTTTATTAACCTTTGCAACTAAATCTGTAAATTGTTCCCGGTTCTGAATTTAGGGAAAATTACACTTTTTTTTTTTTTGAATTTTCAAGCGATTTGTAATTTTTTTTCAAGCTTTAAAAAGTAATAATGTGGAATTTGAATCCATTAGCTCCTTTGAGTTATATCCTTCAGTAAGATTTTTTGTTAAATCTTAACTGAGGAAGCAAAAATAACAAAAATACAATTTTATAAAATAAAAAATTTGGAAAAAAATTATCACAGCCTGGTAGTGGATATATATATATATATATAAGCATTAGTTGTACATATATAATTTTATGAGAGTATAACAAACATTTTACATGTTAGTTGTTTAAGTTAATGAAAAATTTAAACAGTATCAGTAACTGAAATAGGTTCATAGATTAGAACGGAATAATGAAACTTTTTAAAATACGGAGAACATTACAAATTATAAAATTGTAGTTAAAGGGGTTTAAGTGAAGTTTTTGCTAAGATTTTTTAAATCTGTTGGTGCCAGATGCCTAATTTGGGGTTAAAGTTGGTCAATTGGACGATTTAAACCCATCTTGATTATTCAAATAAAAAAAAACCATCTTGATTGGAATTACACTACTGCTACTGATCCCACACCTGCCTTTCAGCTTGTAGTAGACTTGGCTGTATAACTTTTAGCTTAGTGGTTTGCTTGTTCTTTTGCTCTTTGCACTCCAACGATCTTATCCGCATTATGCTACAGGACCGATCAAAGAGATTGGGAATTTTTTATTGCATCATAAACGTCCTTAATGAGAACTCCCTTGGCTTGTGATTTTAGGTTTTTCAACTGCAATTAGATAATCGTCATAGCCCTGTTCAGAAGTTGAATTAGCTAAACAGCTTCAAAATGTGAGCAAAATTTCAGAAATTTTGATTTAGTTACCATATGTAGCAACATTAAACAAAGGAAGTTAAATGTACTGAGGTAAACCAATATCTGTTAGAAGGTTTTTAGGAGTTTTTTTTTGTTCGCCTTGGTAAATTAATTTTAAACCTAAGGCCTATCCTATAATCACTTTTACTGCCTATAAGGTTAAGGCCCAATGACATCTTTTAGACACAAAGAGCTAAGAGAGAAAATCAAATCAAATCAAACAAACAACTCAGCCCACCCTTTTTTCTCCTAGCCCCTAAGCAAACACTAATCAGGGCTACCTTTTTTATTATTAACTCGCTTTTGTGTCGCATGATAATTGATATCCCGTATTGCTTAAAACTAAAGAAAACAAGAAACAAGATAGAATTCTGTCGCATAGTGTTGTATTGGATATATTGGTTTAACGCTATTTGACCTCCTACAGCTAACCTTGAGATGAATTCACACCGTAAAAAAGGGTTAAAACATCTGACCTGTAGTAATAAGAGATATTCGGATTGAGATTCCGGGTATTGCACAGGATGCAATATTTTTATTTTATTTTTGGGTGTGACAGCAAAGTAAAAAATAAAACATAAAAACTGTTAGTGTAGCTGAACCATCTTCTTTAATTAAGGAATTGATTTGGCCATTAAGATGGTTTGATCACTCTCAAATCATTCTAGCAACTATTTTTTCTTTTAATTTTTTGCAATCTAAAGTTTTTAGGATATTTCATTACTTTTTTTTTTTGGGAAAAAAATAACTTTAATTCTTAGGTTTATATGGGATTTTAAGTTAGACAATTATATGTCTTTAGTTTTTTTTTTTTGTTTTTCTTCGAATTTTAAGTAGACCTCTCCATTAATTTACGGTCCAAAGAATTAACGGTATCCCATATCAAATCAACCCAATTAATTTTACTTGATTGTGGTTGAAAAATAACGACACGTACTCAATCAGAATACCGTAAAAAATCTAAAAGACGATGATATTCACCACGAGGTCCACCCTGCCCCCTAACTGACCATTACCAAAAGCACGCTAAAGTGGGTTGGCGTGAGGGCACACAGTGCAACGCAAAGGAAAATAAAAATGTGGTATCGATGAAACGACGCGTGCTTTCCTCTGATTCCTTTATAAGCCTCTTTCCCAACCTTTCTCTCTCCCTTCATCCACATAATCACTAATCGACACCTCACCCACTCCGTTCCGTTCCCCTCCCCCTCTCTGTCTCTCGCTCTCTCTCTCTCTCTCTCTCTCTCCGTTCGACCATTTCCGAGCCACTCTCTTATCGCTCTTTGAAAGGTAAATTCTCCTATTCCACGATTTCTTTGTTCGATTATTTCATAGGAAACTTTTTCTGGTAAAAATTTTCAGATTTTGATACCAGAATTTGATCACATCCATGAATGTTTTCTCTTCAATTTCGATCCGAAACCTTTCGGACCAGATTTTATTCGATTCCAATCGAAACAAATAATCAGATTTGGTTTATCAAGATCAGGTTTAGCTTACTAATAAATCTCTGAATCTTTCCAGGTGGTGGACAGAGGAGTTTGAAAATTCAGAGCAAAGAGATATTTGGTCATGGCGTCGACTCTGATCTCAAACCCCGTAACGAACTCCGATCGATCAAAAAAGAAGAAGAAGAAGAAAATCCAAGAAAAGGACCACAACGATGATCACAAGAACATCAAATGGAAATCCGAGGCCCAACAGCAAATCTACTCTTCAAAGCTCATACAGGCTCTGAGCCAAGTCCGGCTCGGTCCTTCGCCTTCTTCGCCTTCGGCTGAAGTGCCTCGCCGGGGACGAGCCGTGCGCGAGGCTGCCGATAGAGTCCTGGCCGTTGCTGCCAAAGGCAAGACGAGGTGGAGCCGGGCGATTCTGACGAGCCGGCTCAAGCTCAAGTTCCAGAAGAAGCACAAGCGCCAGAGAGTGGTTTCGGCCGCGACCGGGAGTAGCCGGTCGTCGTCTAAGAAGCCGAAGGTGAGCGTATTGAGGCTGAAGGGGAAGAGTCAACCGGCTGTGCAGAGGAAAGTCAGGGTTCTCGGCCGCTTGGTCCCCGGTTGCCGGAAACAACCGTTGCCGGTGATTCTAGATGAAGCTACTGACTACATAGCCGCGCTTGAGATGCAGGTCCGAGCCATGAGCGCCCTCGCCGAGCGCCTCTCCGGCTCCGGCGCCAGCTCTAGTTCTGCGCCACCTAGCTGATGACAATTGCCATGTGCCATTTCAACTATTTTTTCCTTTTTGTTTTTTTTTTGTCCCCTTTAATCTCTGTTTATTCTCTGTTAAATACATGTCCATTTCTCTTGCAAGTAAATCTATCTCACACTTACCTTTCCAATTCTCGGTATCTCATATCTGCCTCCCAATCCTTCCAATAATTGAATCCAACTTTCTCTGTCTCTCTCTCGTAATTTTATTACCATATATATTCAATTATAAAAAAAAAAAGAAAAAAAGAAAAAGAAAAAGAAAAATGATATTAGCAATCGGCATATCTATTTTGTCTTCCTTTCTTTTATTAGATTTGAAGGGCTTCAATGCGCACATTTAGTATTCAATGCGTCTCTCTATGCAGCGGAGTGAAAGACAGACATGCTTTTGCCGGACTTGCAATCTATCCTTGGATATGGTAGCCAATTATTTGTTATTTCAAAAAACACGATAATGTTGGCCGTCTAGTGTTAATTCTTCTAAAAGAAAAAAAAAAACAGAAAAAGAAAAAATCATACTCAATAATGCGAAAATGTTTTTACCTAAATACAATATAATATTCTCGCTGGATTTGGTGTTAGTTACATCATTATATAAAACAGAAAAATGCTTATACTACAAAATATATTTACAAAAAGATTTTATAATTCACAACTGTTGAAATAATAAAAAAAGAAATTTATTAACTAATAATGAAGTGTCATTTATAGAAGAAAAGAAAGAGATTGAAATTCAATGATGGTTGAATTTGGCTGAAATTGGTTTGAGCTTAGGTACATTTTGATAGGAAGTCAACACGGGGCACATGTAAGATTTACTAGGGGTGCATATGGATACAGTCATAATAATATTATTATTATAATATTATTAAATATTAAATTTGATGGAGGAAGAAAAAGGAAGGAAGGGGCATATGGTCATATTAAGTCGCGAGCAGAGTGGAACATGTGGAGTGTCTTGAATAGCTAACTCCACTGCCCAAAAAGTTGCCGAAAGCGCCAAAAGTATTTATTAGACAAGGGGTTACATGTCACATGGCTTCTTGTCCCCACGTTATAGTGCATTGACATTTGGCACCCCTTTACTACCCCTCTCTCCCTCCTCTCACAGAGAGAGAGAGAGAGAGAGAGAGAGAGATCTGTTTTGCAAATTACTAAAGGGAGTAACAGTTGAAGAGACAAGGCAAGGCAAGGCAGTCCCTTAGGAGAGTCACTCTCAAGAGGCCTAGTGGGGCTTATACTGTTCCCTGTGTCCCAAACTCTCAAACAATGGTCTCCTCTCGTTTTCCATTGCATACCCAATCGAGGCACACGGGTGCTTCTGTTTCATCACTATCACTTGGATCGGTAGCCAGAGTCAGTTAATGGACCACAATGTTTGCAACTTCTAAGCACATGGCACCATTCATTTCATTTAGGGATACCAAAACTCATGAATCCATGTGGCCTATTAAAGTTTTTTAGTGACTCATCTCCATCGGTGTCAGTATGATCCACTCCAATCTTTAGTAATTTTGTTGTTTGAATTACTTTTTTCTGATCTACCTGCCCAAACACCCCAACACACATGAATTCATGTGGCCTATTCAAGTTTTACCTAACTGAAACCCGTCAGTGTCAATAAGATCCGCTCAAATCTTCAGTAATTGTTAATGTCCAAATTACTTTCTTCAGACCCACATGTCCAAACACCCCGGCACGCATGAATCAATGTGGCCTATTTAAGTTTTTACCTGATCGAAACTTGTCAATGTCAATAAGATTCGCTTCGATATCTAGTAATTGTTGATGTTTGAATTACTCTCATCTAATCCACCTCCCCAGACATTCCAACATGTGTGAATCCATATAGCATATTCAAATTTTTACATGACTGATCAACTTGTTGGCGTCAATAAGATCCACTCCTATTTTTAATAATTTTATTGTCTGAATTACTCTCATCACACCCATTTGTCGAAACAAATTGCTAGCTATAGAAATGGTTAAAAAAAAATTTATGGACGAGGGGGAGTGTAAAAAAGGAGATTGGCACAGTGTTTTCTTATGGGAACCACTGTTCATCTGTCCCCATCCGGCTGCAGCTCTAATAATTGGGGTCAAAATGAAAGAAAAGGTGAGCAGTTTTAAAGAAGGCTGTCACTCTTGCGTTTGCTTATCAAAACTCGTGTCACTAACTTTTAATATGCACATGTTATAGTCACTCACACCAAGGGAAGGGAGTTCACGGAATGAAAAAGAGGGGAGAGCTTGCTAGGAATGCACGCACCAAATGTATTTTTACCTTAGTTCATGTATCATGTTTTTCATACGTGAAAAAGGCACTAGAGGTTTTTGGGGCTTTACAAGAATTCATTGATAATTGAATTTTTGTCGGTAATTTTTGATAAATTGTTACTTTATCTTAAAATTTAAGAGAAAAATGCATATATTTTCTTCAGATTAACACTTAATTTGTAATATTCAATTCGAACTAAAAATTGCATCAGATAGAATCTATGTCTGCCCGAACTATAAAAAATTTGTAATGTCCCCCAAATGACAAATATTCTTAATAAAACTTTTTTTTTTTAAAAAAAATGGGGACTCCAGACCCATTGCTTTTTTCTTCTTCTTTTTTTTTTTTTTCTCCTCATAATTTTTAGAAGTATTTTTGTCTTATTGAAAATATTTTAAATATATTTTTATCTTTTTGTAGGACAAAAAGGTACGTTGCAAATTTTTGATAGTTTGAATGGGTATGTGTATTATTTCCAAAATTTAACTTGATAAAAAAATGTGGATTTAATCAATTAATATTTTAACATCTTTGCTTAATGAAGAGCGTAATTATATTAAAATTTAAATTTAGATGTGAGGTATAAGCACGATGGATTGAATGCTTAGGCGAATTAGGCAATTGTTTAAGGCACCCAATAAAATAAAAACATTTTTTAAGTAGCATTTTTTTCTATGTAGCACTTCACATCTAAAAACAAAAAAATAAAATAAAATAAAAAATTAGGAGAATGCCAAGTAACATTTTTCATAAAATAAAGCTCCAAATAGTAATAGTGTAATTAAGCTTCTTCTATAAAAACAACTTTTAAGGCATCAATTATAACAAAAAGTTAGTCAATGCTCTTTAATTAAGGTTTCAATTATGATAAAAATAATTATAAAGAATTAAATTCGAAAAATATTGACACTTTTGAGAAAAATAAAGAGAAAAATGAAAAATCACATTAATAACACCTCTAAAGCATTAATTACACTCAAAATTTAACTCAAATTTAAAACCCAACATGTCATCTAAGTTCGTTTATTAAAATAATTTTTAGAATAAAGTAAAGAGAAATCATTCTCCTCTCTATCTTTCACCCATCTCATATGGGTCTTATAAATCTACAAATCGAATAGTAAATTTGCAAAATAGATGGTTGGAAGATGATTTGGAGAATAAGATGTAACATTCCTCTATAGTAAATTTCGTTTTGTGCAAATTAAATTATGCATAAAAAGAACTACATGTAGCTCAATACAAAATATGTCATTTTTTGAAATTAAATGTCTCGCAGCATAAATGAATTATGCATGTCATTTGAAAAATATTAAGAAAAAAAAAAGAAAGAAAAGCGAGATGAATGATTTAAAATTAAAATTAAATTAAATATTTAAATATAAAAAAGCTTCATCTAAATTTAACGCTTTAAACCTTAAAATCTATCGAGCCAGCCCGTATAAGTTAGAAACACAATTCGTTTTAACATCATGCATACTAAATTATAGTTTATTTTAAAACAATTAAGTGATGGGGGGAAATTATAAAATTAATTAATGAATCAGCATTTTTAACAGCTTAATTTGATTATACTTAACAAAATACTTGACTTTCTATAAATTTGATTTGTGCTATATATCAACTACTACTATAGTACTCTATGATGGTGTAAAAGCAAGAAGATTGAGAGCTAAGAAACATGGCCATCGATTTGATATATATTCAACAACAAACTTGCTCCATCGAAAAGTTGAAAAAAGTTTCCATCATCCACCACCGCACTAACACAAAATAATCAATCATCTTATAAAATTGATACCAACTTTGGTATGATTAATTATATCAAAAATATATAATCACTTCATGCATTTCCGAAGAAATCACTCAACCCAATTAAGTAGCTCAGAAATAAAAGGCAATTAGTACATGGTGGCCACGGCTATAGCTAGGTGGGCTTAAGCTTAAGCTTTGATCCAGAATTTCGGTCCCAAAGCTAATAATAGAGAAACAGTAGTTTAACAAAAAGATGTCGACACGAAAAATGAGGTTGTCTTGAAGACCACTTAGCCCAAACGCTACGAAATCTAGTCATAAATTGAGAGGTGTCGGCTCCAAGGGGCATCAAATCATTAGTGCTTAGCATGTGGCAAGCAGTGGGTGGTTCATAGCAGTTGCTGCTACTTCCCATCAGCCCTAGCCCCCATGTGTTTGTGCTTTCTTGCTACGCACGTACAACATATTTACCTCAAAAGAATCAGCCAGGGTTTGGCTTTGAGAACATTCTTTCACCAATAGTTTTATCATCATTAAACATATTACTACAATCCTTAATTATTCCTTCTCTCTCTACTCTTCTTCCTATTCTTTTTTATGTATCTCTTTTCCTTATATCCTGATCACTTTGTTTTCCAATTATGGAGCTGACCTAGTAATTTCAAAACAGAGGTTTAAAGGGGGAAAAAAAGAAAAAAAAAAAGAAAAACCCTTTAATTGCTAACAAATTGAATCGTACTTATCTCTATAAAGCGGGGGGGGGGGGGCGGCTGAGGTTGATAGGCACAAACGGATTGAGTTGTCAACGCGCGAAAGCCGTTATTGAATAAATGCTTTCATACAGAACTAATTCACTAGTATGAATGAGCCCTAATAATACAATAACTTCAATAATCCACTTATTAAATCAACTGAAACCTATTATAATTATTAGGAGAAAATAAAAATAAATAAAATTGGGCGATTCCGACAGTGTTCCTTGGCGTGCTTACTTATTGTTACACACGATCTATGTCTCACTTCAGCTAAAAAAAACCTTCTTTTTCAAAAAATAAAAAATAATTACTTACTTTTCATAAACACCACATATCACACCGTCTAAATCTTGCATTTGAATTCTCTCCAGTTGATTTCAACTGGAGAGGAGCGAAAAGACAATTTTAACCCCAACTTATAAGGGACCGACTCCTCTTCGGTTAAACTAATTGAAGAGAATCCTAGTCCTTTTATCTTCATGTATTCCATTTAAATAATATTTGTAATATTTTAATTAATTTTTTATTTTTTATTTTAACTCTCTTTCTCTCCCTCCACAAAGCACCTCCCTCGGCTCATGGCAAAAGCTCCATCCATCCTCAACATATATTCCATAGCTCGCTGTTAAAGATCCCAACTCTCCTTGAAGCTCATTGTTTGTCGCCGTCCAGACACAACCCCACTCACCGATAGCCGAACCGCCGCATGAAGTCAAAAAACCCATCCCGCTGTGCTTGCGCCGTTGTGATCATCTTTGGAGAGAGAACAAAAAAAGGGCAAAATTTTTGCCTTTGTTACCGTTGCTCTTTACATTTGGAGAGGAACGGTAAAAAAAAAAAAAATGTTAATTGTAGCTTTGGAGGGTCCAATGTAGAGAGATTTTTATAGATTCTAACGAAATTTTAGCTAAAAAGAGCATTTGACTAGTCCAATGCCTAGTACTCTTTGAAAGGGAACCCACTCTTAGGTTTTCAAAAGTACTGTCACTGAAATTCAACGAGTTTTTGTATCAAGAATATCACTTACTTCCCTCCCCCTGTGCCAAAATATAAAAATATTCTAAAGCAATTCTCTTTGTTAAAGCAGCTTAAATTAATATGCACTAATTATAAATTATAAATTTATAGCTAGCAACTAATTCCATCCAAATTCTCTTTTAGGCTTCTTTTCTTGTTGTGCTGGTGATCTCATCTGACTAATAAAAAAAAAAGAAAAAAGAAAAAAAGAAAAAGAAAATTAAAGAGGGTACTAATTTGGCAAGATTCTTAGAACATGGTTGCACACATGAGGAAAATCATTAGTTACATGTGACATGTCCGAAGAGCATAGGCATTGGAAATCACTTTTGGGCCAAGTAAACCATTTGATATACAAGCTTAGAAAAAGAGCCCCTGGATTTATAAGCTTTTCATATGGGTCTGCACCATGTGAGCACAACAAAAGCCAATAGAAAGAAAAGGACATGCATTTAAAAAATTAAAAAAAAAAAATAACCTAAAGTTTTTGTAAACCACATGGAGGGGTCATAGCTTGTCCATTAAACTCCAAGAAAAATAAAGTAAAAGAGAAAAAGAAAAGGTGGTGCAGATAGGAAGCCCATATGGTCACCACTAGTGATGGACAAGTTCACTCATCCCATTTCATATTCCCAACTGCCTTGCAATTAATGTAATCCACGTTTCCCTCGTCGTCTTCCTATCGCTCACTAAATTTTTAGCTACGTACATACAAACAAATATTAGGGTTTCACTTTTCAGCTTAGTTTCGGAAACGGATCGGCCTTCCGGCCGCCCATTGTTTTAGATGATCAATTCTCATTACTTCTTGGAATCAGATCCTCTCTAGTTTGAACAGAAGAGAAGCCGATTCTTTAAAAATAAAGGGCAAAATTTTCATTAAATTTTTAAAAAAACTGACTCTTCTTTAATTCAAAAGAACTGAAAATGATCCAATTTCCTTATTACATATACTATTATATACAGCGCCGCTAAATCACAAAACTCTAATGATTAAATTATTGCTACTTAGCAAAGTAAGGTTATTTTTGTAAAGATCAAGTGCCTACCTCTACAGTTTTTTGTTTTTTGTTTTTTAATATAAGCATTTTGTGGGTGACATTTGCTAGGCAAAATTGCCTGTATACTTACAATTAAGGACAGCTATGATCGTAGTGCTTTTTTAAAAAAAAAACAAAAAAACTTAACGCAACTTTATATATTTAACGATTATCTTTTAGTCTGTAAGGATATCATTCCATTATGTTTGTTAATTGACATACTTTTCAGTATTTTATTTTATTTTTTATTATGGGTAACATAAGATTTCGAATAGAGCTAGGCGTCCGTCACAGGCGGACGCCTAGCATCCGTCTTGGACGAAAAAATAAAAATAAAAAAATAAAAAAATGATATTTTTTTATTAAAAAACAGGTTTAAATTTATCAAATTTTCATTTTATTTTTGTCTAAGGTTATGAAATGGGGATGAAATAAGCCTGAACCTGTTTTTTGTTAAAAAAAAATATTTTTTTTAATGAAAAAAAGTAATTTTTTTGATTTTTGATTTTTGATTTTCGTTCAAAACGGACGCTAGGCGTTAGTCACATACGGACACCTAGCACGACTCTAAGATTTCATAAACGAACAATTGGAAACGGGCCAATAAAATTCTAAAGCAATGGCTTGCAGCATCTTCCAACATCATTTAGCAATTTACGCGTAATTTTTTTTGTTAGTTCTTTTCATAAGACAAGTTGGCCATCGTCACTTTCATGCCGTTAGAATATACGGAAAATATAATATATTTTTTATATATTATATATTTGAGTGGTATTGTAATATTTTTGATTTAAGGTTGATTGTAATTAAATCTGAGAGATTTGATTACCATACTTATATTTACCATATACTCTATAAATAGAGACTTTTGTATTGTAAACAAATATCAAATTAATTAGCACAATATAGCCCAAAGAGCCTTTCAGAGTGGTGAACGTAGATATTCAATATCGAACCACCCATAATTCTGTCTCTTTCTCTCTTCTACTTCTGCTATTATTATAGTATTTTATATTTCCGCATTATTTCAACAAATGTTATTGGCATAATTCTTGTTATTGCGCTCAAAAAATGTCCAATGACCCCAAAATACACCTAGAGGAGGTGAATTGGTATTTTCTCAACAATCACAACCAATTCAAATTTTGCAACCACACACAATTAAAATGAATAAAACTATAATGAAATAAAGCACAATAATTTTGATGACAAAGTAAAAACCTTTTAATTAACTTTTCAAAAGCAAAATCATTCCGGTAATAGCCAACCCCAAAAAACTTAACTAGTCCTGTAGAAGAATCAAATTATAAGCAATTTATACTAATAAAACCTGTGTAATAAAAATTTACATGTATTCTGGTTTGTCTTTTACCGCAGTAACTCTAAACTACAAAATTAAGCACTATACCAACGCTTATTTGTCAATGTTTACAAAAAAAAAAAGAAAAAAAAAAGCAACGCATTTTTTCTGGCGTATCTTGCACAATCGCCCAGAAAGATGTGCCAGTATAGGTCCTTTTTTTTAGTAGATATCTCTCTCATTTTGACTATAAAGCTTCATCTACAACATAAAACTTTGGTGGTTGAAAGTTTGATTTGTGTGATTTAATGAAATTTATGAGAGGTTAGATAATGAATGCATTGCGTTGGGGATTGAATTGATCCTATGGTCCAAGCTACAAACATTTAACTCGTAAAAGCCCAAAAGGCCACCAAAAGCCCATAACCCAAAAGTGCAATTGAAGGGTTTGTCGTCCAGCATTGAGAGATCCGGGATTCACTCCCAAAATTTAGGGAGTCTTGAATAGATTCCAGAGAACCTGTTATCATTAAAGGAGACTCACCAGAGTTTGAAGGTTATAGGATGGAGATAAGCTAGATGAAATCCAATCTCGAGATTCTCGAGATTACACTAATCTCAAAATTCTTGGGATGTGATCGACAACCTCCACATCTCTCTCCTATAAAAGGAGAGCTTAGTTTAGGTAAAAGGGTTTCAAACTCTCAAGAAAAAGACTAATCCTTATGCTCATTCTATTTGACCAATTTGAAATATTGACTTGATCATCAGAGCTATTTCTCGCCAGAATATCCCTCGGCAAGCTTTTGTTGATCATTCCTTTCTTTGACTCAGGCATCCACTAAGCTGTTCTAAGTGTTCATTTGCTCGAAAACTGTCCCAATACATAGGAATCAAAAGTTCATCTCCAAAAGCAAGAAACAACAGTGTCGGAGTCTTATGAAAATCATGGCTTATAATGCTATAGGCCTTGAGAAAACTGAGGTTTGAGTGTAAGTTAGCTAAAGAAAAAATCTGTATGAGGCAGCAACATTCCAATGAGAGTAAGTCTCGTTCGAACGCATGCTAGTGTATTATAGCTAATCACGTGCGGTGTTAGAACATGGTACAATTAACATAGTTGCCATCAAGTGTCTCTGATCTAGCTCAATGACCATTAATTTTTGAACATGATTCGAACATGATTGCGATCAGACATCTTTGTGGGTCCTTGTGAAACACTTTTGCTAATTCAAACAAATTTTGAACGTGCTTGCAAATAGGGCTCTCGGTGGTATCTTATGAAACACAGTGATTCAGCCTTATCCGAACCTATTATATAATTGAAGAGTTCAATTTAATAATGATAATTATAAGCAACATCCAGGGATGTTGCTAATTCATCACTCCAATAATAAAAAGTTTACAAAGCTCATGCCAATCGGATCTTTATGATTTTGATCAAGATGCTTAACCTTAAGGAGTCACAATCAGATCAGTACATCTATAGGGTGAGGGGTGAACTTTATTTCCTCAAAATTATAATACAAAGCAATTGCAATCACAACAACTGAGCTAGAATAGGTGGCCCTCTGCTACAAAAAAAACTTTTTATTAGATCTGCTCCATTTTGTTTGCTAAACAAACATATATTAAGGACCCATGTCTTGCAAGTTGGAGTGGTGCTGCCAAAATTGGAGCCTAAGTGGGGACATCACTTTCATAATTAATTTCACCATATCATGTGGGATAGCGGTGCTGTAAATCGTGGTGCCCATTTCATGTCAAAGATGGTACTTGTTTTTTGGAGATTGGGGAGCATTTAACAACCATATGCTTTTCTGTACGGAGCTTGGTGCCGGCCCCTGGCTGTGTTTTGTATCAAGGCTTTTTCTTTTTCAGTCCTTTGGTTGGTCATTGGCCGTACTTGTGAACACCAACGGTTATTTTGATTAATCTCATAATAAAAATGAACAAAAAAAAAAAAAAAAAAAAAAAAAAAAAGAAGCCATATCGAGTTAGTCATTTTAAATAAAACAATAGTTAGCGGACACAATACAATTTTTTGAGGACCGTAGGCTGTAGCTTAATAACGCATAAATAAAATTAATATAATTTTGTAAAATTTAATAAAAAATAACATTTTAAATTAAATAGTGAAAATTAATAGTTAGAATATAGAATAAGATGTAAATGTATTAAAAAAATAAGTAATAGTTAAAAATAGAAGAATATAATTCTCTAACTAAAATTTGCTGAACCAAATGTAAATGCTCTGTAGATGCTATTTTCTTTATGGTGGTAGTACCAAAACATTCCAAATTAAACTCTTGACCTAGCTGTGAAGGTGTTTTCATATATTTTTATGGACATTATATATATATATATAATATTATATATATTTATGATGTGATTTCATGGAATGAACATACCACGTTAATATTTTTTAAAAATTATTTTTAAATTGTGATAATTCTTTTTAATTAAATTCAGTAATAATTAGTTTTGAATGAATACAAGGAAGAAAGACATTTATTTTTGTATTTGAAAAGTTGTATGAATTATAAATTTAAAAAAAAAAATGCCTCAAACAGATAATCGAGTAATGTAAAGTTGTTTAAAAAATTATTTTAAGATCTGTTATGGAAAAAATTGCCGTACGTCTTGATAATCACTAAAATCATATTTTACAACTACGGCTGTGTTTGTTATCTTTCCTCTTTTTTTTTTTTTTTTTTACATTATTCACTTTTTATTATTATTTAAATAAAAAGCTTTCTAAAATACAAAATTTTTCACTTTTTCATAAAAAATTCATAACACTTATTTTTATTTTATATCACATCAATCATTTTTTGTTACTATTTTTTTTTTTTTTTAAAAAAACAAACACCTAACAAACACCCCATGTTCACCTTTACAACTCAAAGCCTCCTCTATATATCACCCAAAATTACGCTGCAACTCACCCCTTTTACAACTCACAGCCTCCTCTATATATCACCCAAAATTGCGCTGCAACTCCCCCCTTTAGGTGTTTAACTCCATGAATTTAGGAGTAATATTTGACTTTTATGTATATGATCGAAGATGTGGGTATGTGAATAATTGTGCTAATTATTATTATTATTATTATGTTCCTACTACTGCTAATGCTAAGCGTCATTATTTTTTGGTAAATTATGCTAATTCATATTTACAGCAGGATGAGGCTTGGGTGGTGCTGTAAAAATAATTACAGCACCCAAGCCTTTACAACATATACCACCTCTATGTTTCGCTTCATCTTGTTTTCCATGAGACAATCGCTGACTGCTGACCTCAATTCTTGCCGGGTGTCACTATTTGGATTTATCACCAGAAACGATGCTCTTGGGAAAGGAAGAACTTTTGCACAGACCACCAGTGACCCATTTTGTAGTGCCATGAATATTTATCAAGTAATCCCTGGATTCACTTCAAAAAAAAAAAAAAAAAAAAAGTAATCCCTGGATTTCTTCAAGGAATCCGAAAAAACCGAAAAAAGGAAAAAAAAATAAAAAAAGGAAAGAAGGAGGAATATTATTATTCCTTATATTATATGATGCCAATCGTTTGCTTTCATGCGGATACAGTATCTAAAGAGGACAAAAAGGTTTAGTGGTCCTAAACCAAGTGAGTTACAGATAATTGACATTATAGACCACTTTTATTGTGTTTCAGGCATGACAGGGAAACGGTGCCGTGCCATCTCAACCAAAACAAAGTTTCAGTGGCCTAATTCATGTGCCCCAGCCGTCAATTTACTCATTAAGTGCCACATTATTACTCAGTGGTTTAGATTTGAATTTTGACTTGACCGTAAAAAAGGACGGAACCAAAATTTTTGATACGGAAAAGAATCTTATAGACACATTGATACACATAATCTCCTTTGAACGCTTCAGCAACATCCATTGAACAAGACATGTTAGAGATTGATTTGTAGACATGTTTGGAACAAACATAACCAGTATGGCGGTGAAGAATCTGATTTGGAAACTAAAGATATATAATAAGCTAGAATTATTACATGTTTGTCACATAGCTATAAGATCGTGCATGAGCTGAGAAATTTAGAAAAGGTGAGGATCCAAATTCATATCGAATATGCATTGAACTTGGAAAGAATAAGGGAATAGTACAGTGTTTGGATGTGACAAGTATAACGTAGCAGCAGCCAGCAGGGGCGGCAGGCGTTTGAGGAACAACGTGGGGTCATGACTCAGGCATCATGTGCATTTACTTGGACTTGGAGGACATGACCAAAGCATTCAGCAGCGGCTAGGGACAGATTCCAATGCTATTCCTCCCATGTTCTTGTACTGCTTTGAGACAAAACTAGTTCTTGTAGAAGGCCCATGAATGGGATTGAGAGAGAGAAGCCCATGGACTTGTATGGGCTTTTAGAGAGACAGTTCATTTATTCATTGGGTTATGCATATTATGGGCTTTTAGAGAGACAGTTCATTTTTTCATTGGGTTATGCATATTATGGGCTTTTAGAGAGTTAGTTCATTCTTCATATAAAATTTGGCTAAAAAATCAATTTTTCTAGTTTAGCTAGCCATTTTTTAAAAGTATCATACAACAAACTTTCTAAATTAAATCTCTTTATTCTATTTAATATTATTATTTATTTATTTTCATGGTAGTTAGATGGTTTATTCTTATGGTAATCCATTCATCCTCGTAATTATGTTTCCTTTTAGTTGGAGTGAATGTTAAATTTGAAATTGTAATTCATTAATCATAAATGGGGTAATATTACTCACGAAGTAAATATATTATATAATTTGTTTCCATAAATTACATGATAATACATTTTCTCTTAAGTTGAAACAACTTCATACAACAACATATTATTTACATCTCCACAAACAAATTTGCTTAAGGGAAGTAAAAGCTTTTACAAGTAAGAAGTAAAAAACCTCTCCAAGCCAAGCATCAAACTCCTTCAAGCTCACATTAGTTTCCAATGGCTCGAATTCAAGGTAAAATGCAAAGAATTTGTACTTCACAAGGAATGGATCCATTATAAAAATTAAAAAAAAAAAAATCATTTATAAAAAAGGATGTTAAAATTTGTTAGCAAAGAAATTTGTAATCTTTGGAAACAACATTGCATGCCCATAGTGGAGCACAACACTGTAATAACACAATATGTTTGTTAGCAAACATTTCTATGATGGAGTAAAATTCTATTGTGATCCTTGTGTCCTAAATAGGTTAAGTCGGTTTGTTAGCAAACATCTTAATTATGTGTACATAAAGCTCTTGGGCACCCTCCCCTTTCAAGCCAGTTTTGCAAGGATGAGTTATACCCTATATTTGTATCATTTGGTATTAAAGTTAAGCACCACGCCACGGATTCAAGTCACGGGTGAGGCGACCTATGGGATGAAGCGGGCCGCCGTAGATGTCAAATTCCGAAGCGTAGTTGTATGTTATGATCCTAAGTATCCGACATAGCTTAAATACAATCTTAATATATAAGCTCTTGGGCAACCCCCTTTTACAAGTTGGTTTTCAATGGTGAATTTTACCTAAGACTTATATCATTAATGATACAAACCTTGGATAAAACTTACCATTGAAAACCGATTTGCAAGGAGAGGGTGTAATACCCCAAAGTATTAATTAGGGGACGCTCCCTTAAAACCCTAAGACCGCATGTCAGATAGTACACCAAACGTTTGATAGCACACCCGAACATTCGATGATTGACACTACTAAAAAAATAACACTTCAATCTTATCCTCTACAATTCTAACATATAAATACCCTTCACCCTCACCCTTTCATCTCATTTTTGCCTCTTCCACCAATGTATTCATAGCATGAGAGTAGGGTATTGATTTAGAGAGAGAGAGGGAGAAAAAGCTCTTTTGATCCATTGTTCTTCAAATGAGGTAACTTTCCTAACTAGCTTGTTTTTAATAGTGTTATTAGGTTGTTATCTTATTGCTCATAAACTGTTTAGTTCATTTTTGTAGCATAGTTTGTAGTTTTGAATCCCTAGCTAGGGTTTAGTTTTAATACAAGGCTAATGATGAGTTGGTATCTTAATGATGTTGGATGTACCATGCTACATGAGAGTGTTATGTGGTTTAGGACCATAATAGAAATCATATAGGACCTTTGGTCGCGTCAGAATGAGGTCTAGAAGAGACTTTTGATTCAAAATGGCTTTCTGCCTAAAATCGAACGTTAGACCTCTTCTAGCCAAACTTTTAACTTCTTTTGGCAGAACGTTCAACCACTTCTAACCGAATATTCGATATCGAGGCAGAATGTTTGACTCGAGTCTCGAATGATCAACACATTAACCGAACGTTCGATAGTTAAGTAGAATGACCATTTTGCCTCTAGTATAGAACTAAGGATATTTTCATCTAGATTGTAGACAGTTATTAGACCCTTTCATAGATTTCGGTGTTGGACAATTTGGAGACGGGTTCTAAAGAGAGTTAAGCGAACGAGGTAAGTGGGCTATCTTGTGCTAGTATTTATAAATAATGACCCGGCACATTTTATGTATAACGTTTTCAAAGACAAACTCGGGTTATTTCTTGAGCATCTCTTGAAATAAATGAATAATGTTTTATGCATAAAATGTGTGACTTGAATTAACTTTTTATAAATATTTGTATCAAATAATGCATAACATGATTCAAAGACTGCTTATGTTAATGATGTGATATGAATTGAATTGTTTATGTGATTAGAGCATTCACAACAGATGCCTTATATTCCCTTCCCTAAATATAGGAAAAATGTAAAAAAAAAATCATAAAAAGTGGTCCACAGTAGCTTCCCAACCAATTCCCTAAATGCTAGGTTTGCTACAGTGAAACCCAATGCATTAGGTTTCACTGTAGCAAATCTAATGCTTTTTATAATTAAAAAAAATTCGATTATCTCTCCTCTCACCTCTCTTTCCCTTCTTCTGCACGCATCCCTACTGTTCTTCTTCCCCTACCGTTCTTCTTCTTTTTTGTTCAAGCAATTGCCCCTTCCCCTTTGGTTCTTGCAGAGAGAGATTGCGTCAGTGGAGGCGAGGTGGGAGGCGGAGAGCTCAATGGATTTTTTTTTACGTCTGAGTGAAACTTGAAGATGGAAGATAGAAGGCAAGGTGGGAGACGGACGAGAGATAGAGAGACGCAGATGAGAGAGAGAGAGAGAGAAGAGAGAAAGAAGACGGAGATAAAGAGAGAAGAAAAGAGTTTTTGGAAGATGGAAGAAAGAAGAAAGAAAAAAGAAAAAAAAAAGTAAAAGTGAAAGTAAAAAATATTATTTTAATGAAATAGGGAAAGTTTTAGGGAATTTATTATGGGATGTATTTAGATACGGAAGGAAAAAGTAGTTTGGTTCCCTAAATTTAGGAAAAATGACGAGGAAGCTACTGAAAATGCTTTTATATGTAAAAACTATGAACTAATAAATGAGGCCACCGATATCGAGTGTACGTATGTGTTTTAATAAACATCAGGTGCATTGCAACACACCCTGAGATGGGGTGTGGCCACATCAGCCATTAGCCCTAAATAAAATGGGCTAGGCTGATAGGGTTATGTAGAGAGTGGTTAAGCAGACCAGTCCTTGCTGAATGGTGATGTAGGAGACAAACACAACCTTACTCTGGGGGTTATGTAGAGTTAGAGATATTTATATGGTAACTCAACCTTGATTTGTAGATGTCATAAGTAGCGGCGAACAAAATAATGACAAGGACAAATGTTTATATAAAGCTAATATGTATGAAATGAATACGCTTGCAAGAATGATTACATTAAATGTTTTGAGAGAAATGATTTTAAGAGTTAATACTTTTATCTCTATATAAACGGTTTACAATTACATACTAGCACCAGCTTACTTCTTTATTGAGTGATGGATTTACCCCTTACTTTTTTCACCTATAAAACATCTATGTTGTAAAACAATTATGTTTTACAATGAAGCTAATTAGGTCTTTGAGTTACAAGGATTTGGAGGTAGATGCGACCATTTGAAGTAGTGATACTGATAACGCTTGATGACACATTGTTGAATCTCAGATCGCTTATGGTAAATAGTGCTATTGGGTAATACTGTAGACTTAGTATTTTGAGATGTATTTGAGTATAAAGGTTTAGTATATAAATATTTTATAGTGATGAAGTGTATATTGTAAGGATTTTAGTTAATGTAATGATTCTTAGTAAATGCATTGGTTGTAATTATTAATATTTATAAAAATATCAAATGTTTCCGCTGCGCAGTATTTTCTTTTTGAGGAATAGAGATCCATGAGTCTCATTCCTTATGGAATGGGATTGGGGAGCGAATTGCAAGGTTATTTATTAGTTAGATGATTTTGATACACATGGTTAAGATTATACTCAAGTTATGTAAAACACTTAGGATTATAACATAACACGATGCTCCGCAACCGATATATACGACGGCCAACTCTATAGACACTAACCCGATAGTAACCTTTTCTCTTTTGGTGTATGCACTCATCTATTGATATCTAATGACTTAAGACTATGTCTACACATAATACAAGACATTTTACTTCAACCTATAGTTGCCCCTTTTGTGGCTTGACTATAAAATATATAATGTATATTTAATAAATTCACCAAAACGACCTCGTTTTAGTGCTTAATACCAAAATGAAATAAAAATTGTTTTGAATTAGCAATTTTTATATAACAACTATTTGGAATCTACTCTTATTTAATTGGATTAATTTATCTTGCGTGCTGGTCAGCTTGCAATGCTACAACCCATGCACTATGATAATAGCTTGAAAGTGCCTATTTTCTATATTAAAATAAGCATTATCATACTTTTTTTTATTATAATTCTTGTATTTTATAGTTAATTTTAGAATAATATTTAATTATTAATTTTAAGTTTAAATTTGGGAGGCGAATTGCAAGGTTATTTATTAGTTAGATGATTTTGATACACATGGTTAAGATTATACTCAAGTTATGTAAAACACTTAGGATTATAACATAACACGATGCTCCGCAACCGATATATACGACGGCCAACTCTATAGACACTAACCCGATAGTAACCTTTTCTCTTTTGGTGTATGCACTCATCTATTGATATCTAATGACTTAAGACTATGTCTACACATAATACAAGACATTTTACTTCAACCTATAGTTGCCCCTTTTGTGGCTTGACTATAAAAATATAATGTATATTTAATAAATTCACCAAAACGACCTCGTTTTAGTGCTTAATACCAAAATGAAATAAAATTGTTTTGAATTAGCAATTTTTATATACACACTATTTGGAATCTACTCTTATTTAATTGGATTAATTTATCTTGCGTGCTGGTCACTTGCAATGCTACAACCATGCACTATGATAATAGCTTGAAAGTGCCTATTTTCTATATTAAAATAAGCATTATCATACTTTTTTTTTTATATATTCTTGTATTTTATAGTTAATTTTAGAATAATATTTAATTATTAATTTTAAGTTTAAATAATATATATTTATGCTAGTAATTGTATTTTTTTATAGGAATTGAAAAAAGAAAAGGACTAAAGCTAAAAGACAAAATCAAAGTTAAGCCAAGCCAAAGCCAAGCAAAAAAAAAAAAAGAGCTAAGCCAATAAAGAAGAAGAGGAGAAGTGTGCGTTGGTTGACAAAAAAAAGAAGAAGGAAAAAACAAGAAAGATAAGATAAAGATTAAAGATAGAAGTTGGAGAAACAAATCCTAAATGGATCAAAAAATCTGATGTTCTAATTCAAGTAGGAAACAAGGGTGGCAATATGAAAGGAGGGTGAAAAAAGTTTCTATCTTCTCTTTATAGGGAGAACCAGCAGACGTGAAAAAAAGGACCGAAAAAAGGAGAAGCAAAGCAGAACGAAAAAGAGAAACGGACGGGAGGGCCAGAGAGAAGCAGACAGGAACAAACGGCAGCAAGCTTTCTTTCAGTTTTTTTTCTCTCAGCCAACTGGTTTCCTTTTAGTTTCAATTTTATTTATTTTAGTTAAGGTTTAATGTTTAATACTTTGATTATGAAATTTATTTTCATAGTCATGAGTGGCTAAATCTCTAGCTAAGGCTAGGGATAAAGCCTAGTATTTTTATTATGTATTCTTGAGATAATTTGTTCTTCATAGATTAATGATTAAATTTTGGGGATGATTTTAATTTGAGAATAGTTTCATGTTATAAGTTTATTTTGATTCATTATGATTTTTGTTTATATCAAATGCTTACTTTATTTGATTTGTTATGATTTGAAAATATAGTAAATGCTTAATTTATTGTAATATTGTTATTAAAATCAAAGTTTTACTAACCTATCGTTAATTTACTTTATTTTTATCAGTGCCTAATTGTTTTATCTTCAGATTAGGAGAGTTGATTCTCTACCTAGTTGAGTTAAAATATACGTCTCAAGAATACTTAATAGGATGCTAGGTGGATCTCTAAAGCCTTAGTATTTTCCATCAATTTTCTCAAACTCTTTTTAATTAATTTAGTTTAGTTGCTTTAATTTTACTTTATAATTAATCATCTCCATCGCTCTACTTTACAAGTGAAAAATAATTCAATTTATTTTTCTGCACAATAATAGGATTTTTACCTAGTGTCTACCATTCCCTGTGGATTGACCTCATACTTATCGAGATTTATTACTTGCGATAGCCTACACTTAAGTTTGCACTCTTTTTGGCTCAACACACTACACCAACGTGAATGAAAATTATAGGATTTCAAGTTCGATGAAAAGACATATTATCAATAAAACTAGGGGTGAGCACGGGTCGGATCGGGGCGGATATCACGGATATCCGAAACCCGATCCGCAGTGCTCGGGTTTGTTAAAAGGAACCCGCAACCCGCATTTTTTCAGTTTAATCCGCTGGATTGCGGGTCTGCGGGGCGGGGCGGGTTGCGGGGCGGGCCGGGTATTTACCCTATCTGATCAGATCAGATCTGAATCAGATCAGATCAGATCTGAATCAGATCAGATCAGATCTGAATCAGATCAGATCAGATCTGAATCAGATCAGATCAGATCTGAATCAGATCAGATCAGATCTGAATCAGATCAGATCAGATCTGATCGATCTGATCAGATCAGATCAGATCTGATCGTTGGGTGCAGGACCGGTGTTGGAGCGGGAGAGACGGCGGTGTTGGCGCGGGGAGTGCGGCGGCGTGGGCACGGGAGTGCGGCGGCGTGGGCGCAGAGTGCGGCCGTGATGAAATTTCTGCAGAAATAGGGATTTCACACGGAAGAGAAGAAGAGAAGAAGAAGAGAAGGAGAGAAGGAGAAGGAAGAAAAGAGGAGAAGGAAGAAGAGAAGGAGAGAACTCAGAGAAGGAGAAAGGAAGAAAAGAGGAGAAGGAAGAAGAGAAGGAGAGAGAAGAAAAGAGGAGAAGGAAGAAGAGAAGGAGAGAACTCAGGGAAGGAGAAAGGAAGAAAAGAGGAGAAGGAAGAAGAGAAGGAGAGAACTCAAAGAAGGAAGACTCGGTCACACGGAAGAGAGAAAGAAGAAAGAGAAGGAAAAATAAGAAAGAGAAGGAAAAAAAATGTGTGTATATATATATGTGCGGGTCGGGTCGGATTTTGCGGGTTGTGAAAAATTAAACCCGCAATCCGAACCGACCCGTCCGGATATCCAAAAATACAACCCGCACCCGCAAAAAAACACTGAAAACCCGCAAAGTGTGGGTCGGGTCGGTGCGGATCGGGCGGGTTGTGCGGGTTCGGGCGGGTTCTGCTCACCCCTAAATAAAACCATAACTAGGCAAGATTACTTCAATGGAGTTTAAAATCGTATGTGGCCTTAAAGTTCCAAATGCATGTCTTAGCACTCCTTATGAAGAAACCACATTTGTCGCATTATAATTGGGTGGCTTATAGACTTTTGTGATATTTAGGATGGTCATGAACTAGTTTTCTATCACTTGACTTCCTTATATGATTGATAGATCATTTTCCATTTCACTTTCTTTATTTCTTAATCATTTCCTTTTTTCTGTGAACTACTTTGATTACTTTGAAGGTCATAGTGAGCTTGAAAGTATAACCAGTAAACATGAGTTTGTTACGAATTGCGGTGTGGTTTATTGTATAAATAGGCCTAAACTATTTTAAAAATAATATTTTTTTAAAAAGCCATAATAGAGACCCCAAAAAGGCCTAAACGACTAAAATAGGTCTAAAAGCCAGAAAGACGATAGTTAACTCGAGTTTTTTGAAATAAAAAAGTTAATAGTTTTTCAAAATTACCCTCCTTAGCTATCCAGATTTTTCTTCATGAGCTCCCATCCACTTGCGTCAACAAGATACCAGAAATCGGGGATACACTAACAGCCGAGTGTTTACGCATTCGCATGAAAAGTCTTCCAAACGACATAGCTTGACTTTTAATATGCTTCAAAACTTCCACATGAGACAGAGGAAGGAAGCATAACAATTAGTGACGATTTTCAACGAAAGAATAAAGAGAAAATCCCTTATCCAGCTTATGGTCATTCTATTGCTAAAAAGAGAAAAGAAAAAAAAAATGTAAGAAACTATAATAGTCAAATGAACTGTTGAAAGAGGGATTCTTTTAGCTTTTGTTACAAATAACTAGCCTCATAGATAGTAGAGATAAGACATGTATCTTGCTACAACCACTTATACAATGGGTTGAGAGTTAAAAAATTCCAAAACTACGAAATCAGTTACCAGTTATGAGTCTCCAATGCTTTTCCTTACCTCTAGAGTCTGTTACAAAACGAGGAAGTGAATCTGGGAACACTAGATACTAGAAATCAGGGATACAATAACAGCCGAATGTCTACGCATTCGCATGAAAAGTCTTACGAACAACACAACTTGACTTTTAATACGCTTCAAACTTCCACACGAGGCAGAGGAAGGAAGCATAACAATTAGTGACGATTTCCAACGAAAGAATAAACAGAAAATCCTCCTTCAGCTTATGGTCATTCTACTGCTAACAAAAGAAAAGAAAAAAAAAAAAGAAGGAAGAAACTATAATAGTCAAATGAACCTTTGAATGAGGGATTCTTTTAGCTTTTGTTACAAATAACTAGCCTCATAGACAGTAAAGATAAGACAAGTATCCTGCTACAACCACCTATACAATGGGTCGAGAATTAACAAATTTCAAAACTACGAAATCAGTTATTAGCTATGAGTATCCAATGCTTTCCCTTACCTCTAGAGTCTATTACAAAACGAGGAAGTGAATCTGTAATTGTCATGGGTCTGTTTGACAATCATTTTTCTCCTAAAATGTAGGTGTACCTAGTAGACTGTGTGATCCTCTGCATCGGAAGATTCAGTGATGTTTCGAACATTCCAGAATTTGCTCCAAACCAAGGCCTAGAAGTATTCCATGGCAAGGTGATACACTCCATGGACTACGCTGCCATGAATTGTTAAAGTGCTGCAGAATTCATCAAAGGGAAGCAAGTCACCATTGTGGGGTTCCAAAAATCTACCTTGGACATTGCTATGGAATGCTCAATAATTAATGGCAACATACACTATTTCACTTACATAATTACAATGTAAAACTTGTGGATCCCAATTCCCACCAATAAAAGTTTGGCCATCAAATCTAAGAGAATCTCTGTAGGGCCTACCTGCTCGAATAAGAGGCGGGCTGCTTAAGATTTGTTATTTGAATTGCTTGCGCTTCAAATGAGGTAAGTGAAGTTATCCTTATCTTAAAAGAGATGCAAGAAGGGGATTTGAACCTACTTGATCCAATAAAGGTGTAGGAGTATGAAAACGATGATTCATTTGAAATTAGCAATGATGTTATTGCTGTTGACCCAGATAATATTGGGGTTCAATATTTTGCCTCTAATGATGTTCTGATTCAAGAGGATCTGCAAATGAATGCTTATCAGAGAAGAAGAGAAAGAAGACTTCTCTTATTTGGAAAGATTTTACTGAGGTGGAGATAAGTTGTGTGAAAAAGGATCAATGGAATTGGTGTAAGAGAACATTCATCATATCCAAATCAAGTTGTACAAGTACGTTGGGTAGGCACTTGAAAGGTTGTTTGTCATTCATTGGTGTTAAGAAGAAGCAAATGGTTTTGTCCATTGGTAAGGAGGAGTTTGATGGTGTAGGAACGATCTTAAATTTTAGTTATGATCAAAAGAAGGTAAGAGAACTTTGTTCTCATATGTTTCTTTATCATGAATACCCTTTTATGCATGTGGAGCATGTCTTGTTTAATAATTTTATGAGAGCTTGTACATCGTACTGGAAAAAAATTACTCGTACTTCTGCAAAGAATGATTGTTTTGCCACTTATGAAAATGAGAAGCAAAAATTGAAAACTTTGTTAAGAGGGGTTCACAACGTAATATTAGTATATTACAACTTATTTGTAGAATTCCTGTTAAAAGGTTTCATATATGGTTGTCATAGGACATTTCATTGATGTTGATTGGCATCTAACTAAGCGTGTGCTAAACTTTTATAATTTTTCCTCCACCACACTCCAATTTTTATATCTCAGATACACTATAGAAATGTTTTCAAAAGTGGGGTATTGAGAATAAAATTTCTTCAGTTACTGTTAACAACGCCAAAGAAAACAATACATCTATTAGGGTCTTGAGAGATGTATTCAATATGAGAAAAACTTTGCCTGTTGGCGACAAATTATTTCATGTGTGTTGTTGTGCCCATGTAATTAATTTGTTGGTTCAAGATGGGCTTGGTGAGATTTCTACTATTGTGGACCGTGTTAGGGATAGAATTAAATACTTGGTTGCATCGGAAGGAAGGTTGATTAAATTCATTGAAGTTGCAAAGAAATTGCAATTGACCTCGAAGAAATTATTTTTGGATGTCCCCATTCAGTGGAATAGTATATATTTGATGTTGGCTGTAACACTTGAGTTCAAAGAGGCATTTCCGATGTATTTATACATGGATTCTGGTTTTCAATGGTTGTCGTCAAATGAAGATTTTGATAAAATTGAAAATGTGCGTCAGCTATTGGGAATCTTCAACCAAGTAACTAATATTGTATCGGACAGCGACTACCCTACTTCTAATTTTTTCTTCCCTAAAGTGTGGAGGATGAAAGATATCTTGACTACGAAGTGTGGAAATCGAAATGAGTACATTAAATCAATGACACAAAATGAATGTCGAGTTTGAGAAATATTGGGGAGAGTGTAACTTATTAATGAGAATTGCTGTTGTTTTGGACTTAAGGAATAAGATAACGTTGAAACTATTTTGTTTCCCCATAATCGATCGCCTCCTTACAATTTTGAATGACTTGTACAATGAGTATGTTCAAGAATATAATTCAAGTGTCATTGAACAGAATTTACGAAACAGTGTTCAAGAATGTTTGTCAACTAGTAGTTCAGTCAATGTGGTTGGGAGGAATGTGCAAAGTGGTTTGGAATTGTATGAGTCATTTGTTTGAAGTGTTTATACATTGCAACAACCTGTTAAAACAAATTTGCAAATATATTTGAAGGAGAATATTCAAATGTACTTATTGTTGACAAGGTGTGGAATTTAATGCATTGGATCGGTGGAAGGCAAATACACTAAAGTATCACATTTTGTCGAAATTGGCCAGGAATATATTATTAACATCAATTACCACTGTTAGTTTAGAGTCAACATTTAGTACTGGTAGATAGGTTATTGATTCACATAGAACTTCGTTATCTACATAAACAGTGCAGATGTTAGTATGTGGGGCAGATTGGGTCAGAGCATTACATGGGCTTAAAAAGAAGTGCAATGTAAGTTTTACTTTTCTTATTGGTAATTGTTCTTTTTCTTTGAATTCACAAAGTACTATTTTTTTTTTTTTTTTAACATTAGTTGGAAGTTGAAATTGAGATTTTCTTACCAGCGTTACCCTAACAGTTTACCTTTGTTACTTTGTATTAAGTTTTACAAGTATTGTAATATAAATTTATATTTTGTTTGAGAGATTTTATTGGACAATATGATTTTGTTTAAGACTTGAAGACCTAAGAGGTAATATATGACTTCCTATTTAATTTAATGATTACTTCTAAGTTATATTTACAAAGTACTAAATATTAGTTGTTTTTTATTTTTTTTACCTTAGGTGGAAGTTGAAATGAAGATTATCTTTAGCAACTTATACTTTGTATTAAGTAAGTTTTAGAATAGCTACTATAACTTAGGGTTGTCAATTTTTAACACAACCTGCGAATTTAACACAAAGTTATAGGATTTAGGTTAAACGGGTTCGATCAATCCGTTTAATGAGCGTGTCAAATGGGTCAACTTGCGAGTTAACCCATATTTTTTTTTTAAAAAAAAAAAAACCCGTTAAGAAGCCCATCCCCACCCAATAAAGGTCTTAAAATATCTCCTCCAAAACGAGTCAAGACCATCAAATGTTCAATCCCCAAGCTTCTTTTACAAATAATTTTTTTTAAAATTTTTTTTACAAGCTTCTGGAATCCTCCTTTACCTCTTATGTCTTTGATATCACCCTAAATCAGATGTACCCCTTACAAAAGATATCCGTTGGGAAGAGAAAGGAAGAAGGTGTTGGAAATAGGCGTGGCAGTTTGAGAAAATTTGGGGAAGACAAACGCAGCAACTTGGGAAGCGTTATCACGTGGCTTGGGCAGTGTATAGTGTAACTCAAATTAATCAATACAGGATACCATATTGACTTGAGGCTAGCAAAAGAATTCTAGAAGCAAGAGGAGAGGTTTACGTGGTAAAAGTTAAGTGGTGTAGCAGAACTAAGCACATGGGCGCATGAGAAAGGAAAGGAGATTGTACAAAAGGCTCGAGGGGTCAGAGTCAGACCCACGTTATTCTCTATCTTTCTCTCTTCTTCATCCCCATCTATCTGGTTCGTTAACCGAGAGACTCTGCTTCGACCAAGTGGAAATCATCAGTTCCAAGTCCAAGATCCGTTTAATTCCAAGCCCCGATCAGTTGAGTTCAGGTTCTCGGGGAGGGTTTTGGATGCTTTCTTGATTGTTCTCATTTCTGGTTTGTTGTTTTTGGTAACAGAAAACATTGTCGTTTTTAGAAAACGCTTTACCCTTTTCACTTCTCAGTTTCTCATCTCTCACTCTCTCTTCTTTTCATAAAAATCATATCTCAGTCACAATTTTTCGCCGTGTGTTCAAATCAGTTTGAAAAAAAAAAAAAACAACTTAGGTTCGGGTCAGACAGGTCAACCGACACGACAAGTTAAGTTAACGGGTCAGATAGGTCGTGTCAGGTGACCCATTAAATTAACGTGTCGGATTCGGATTTACATGTATGACCCATGTAGCTAATCATATCAAGTTTGGGTTGACCATAATCAGGTTGACGAGTCAAACGGGTCAACTTGAACTCGACTTGTTAACCCGTTTTGTCAGGCCTACTATAATTGCATATTTTGTTTGGAAAATTATGTTATACAACATATGAATTATGTTAGACGACATGAAGATTTGATAGGTAATATTTGACTTCCTATTTAATGATTATAGCAAATTAAATTTTACATTATTATCAAACCTTCATTAACATTTTTATTAAGTGAAGATTTATCACTTCACTAAATGATGCAAATGAGTAAAAATTTACTTAATTTTTTTTTTTTTTTTGTATCCAGGTTTTTCAAAGAATTTAAAGTTGCTGAATGCTGATTATAAATTAAGGTTGTTGAGCTATTTATGAATTAATACTGATTAGGAATTTAAAGTTACCGAATGCTGATTATTTCAGTTTTTTTTTTTTTTTTTTTTGGAGTTGTTTTATTTAAAGTTGTTGGGTTAATAAAGAATTAGATGCTAAACAATTTAGTTGTTTTGTAAACTAAGCTTATTAAAAATGCTGGAATACATTATACATACATTTTGTGTAAAGAGTGTGACAGTGTGAGTGTGCCACTAACTTGTGTTCTTTAAATTGATATTTAGTTTGACTTCCATTTTTGTTCATTCAGGCCACTTCATTTCTGTTGTGTTGATCATTTTTGCCTTATTCACATAACTTGTGTTTGTATAATCATCCACTTATATATTTGACGGAGAAACTGACTCTATGCTTTACATTTAAATGTTGTGTAGTATGTTTGCTTAACATGTTGATGTGGAAGATCCTTACTTGTATAGTTACACGTTTGTTTGATATTTTTGAGTTTTAATGGTTCAATATCTCTGCTTTATATGTTGACGAATATTATTATTTTTGTTGAAGACAACATGAAGATCTGATAGGTAATGTTTGACTTCCTATTTAATGATTATGACAAATTAAATTTTGCATTATTATCAAACTTTCCTTGACATTTTTATCAAGTACGAAGATTTATCACTTGACTAGATAATGCAAGGGAGTAACAATTTATTTAAATTTTTTTTTTTTTTTGTGTATACAGGTTTTATTTCAAAGAATTTAAAGTTGCTGGTTTAATACCATAAAGATTATATGATAACAAAGATAAACTAGAAGTTGTTGTGCTGTTTTATTTGAAGTTGTTGGGTTATTTAAGGATTAAATGCTAAACAGTTTGGTTTTTTTTTTTTCTTTTTTGTTAGTAAAGCTTATTGAGAATGTTATTATACATTGTACATGCATTCATCTATGTAGATTGTGTGAGTAAAATTATGTACATGAAGTTCAGATATTGTAGGATTGAAACATTGGCAAATTCAAACCAGAATTATGTGCGCAATGGACTGTTTTATTTAAAAAATCTGATGTTAATATGTTAATTTGCAGCATAGTGGAGTTAATCATAGTAGTCCTAGTGGAGTTTACAAGATTTATTCTTTGTAGTTGTTTAGTAAAGTGAAGTTAATCATCAATTCAAAATTGAATTTGTAAATTTGTTTAATTTTGATTTGTAATGGGCCTAATGGCATTTGTTTAATAACTTTAATTTGTATTTGATTTGTATTTTTTTTTATTTCCAAAATGTAAAAGTATATTTTGTTAGTTCCAATTAGAACTTGATTTTTGAGAATTTAACTAAAAAGAAATTTATAATTTAGTATCCATTGTTTTCGTAATTTTGTTTATTTCAATTTTTTTTTTTAATTAACAAGCCGAATGCTCGATAAGGCTTGGCTAGCAGACAAGTTCGAGCTTGATCTTGCACAAGATTTCCTTTTTGACGAGCCAAGTAGAGCCAACCATTTATAGCTCGTCATGAGCTTGAGCTTTTGAACATTAAATAGGAGCCGATCTTGAATACACTCAACTTGCTCGAATTTGGCTCGTTTACACCCTTAGGTGAGGCCTTTAGAGGACTTAAGACTTAAATGATAACCCCTATAATACTCCTAACACCATTAAACACTTAAATTTCAAACCTTTTCGCATCAAGATCATAAAGTCACCAACTTTACAAACCCACCATTATCAACAACTCAGAAGCTTCGGTGTACAACCTATATCCACTCCTTATAGAGCCTAAAGCTCGAGTTTAAACCTATTTAATTTGATTAGATCAACAAAAGACATAAAAGGTGGGGTTTTTTCTTAAAAAGCTGTAACATTCTCTCATAACCATGTTTAGAACACCCAAAACAACACAACACACACATGCACACCCAACTCCACTATAGAAAAGACAGTGAATAATACGAAAATATAAGCTAGGACAACAACTTTCACATCATGGAGCCTTAATCTTCCAAATCATAAGAGAAAAACATCTCATTCCCTTCTCTCTCTCTCTCGTTTGTGAGTGTTCTAGGTGCCCTAGCCGACCAAATGATCACTAGGGTTAGCTTAAGGGCTCTTCAATAAGTCATCTACCTCATTTGTAAGTCTTGGACCTATTCCAATCACAAATTGTCTGACATAGATTGATCATTAAAAAAGGGGTGTCATGTGGATTTAGAATCAATAATAAATTATATCACTTGTAATAGGATGAATCCTTATAAGATAGGGCTATTTAGAAGATGTCGAACCTCAAGAATTGTTTTTGGTCGAATGTTTATCAAATATTCCAGAGTTACTTTAATCTAACTCAAAAAAGATATTTGGTTGGTTTTGATTTGAAAACTAAAAGTATGCATAAACGAATAATAAAATGAATGGAGAAAAATATAGGGATTTGAATCCACCACAAACCTTATATCAATGGCAGTCTGTATTTAACATAAGATTCTCATTATATGCATGATATGATGCACGTTATGATTGTCAATCATATGATGACATCAACAAGAAAATATTTTTATTTAGAGAAAATGATAACTCATCTTAGGTTAACATGAATTGTTCACCTAATCACTACTTGATATACGATCTGTATTTCCTAGCATGACCTATAAAATCCCTAAATAGCATACATATAAACAAGAACTAAGCATAACCCATCCGAAGTTGCATGAATTATCTACCTACATTACACTAAGTTAAGATGTAGAATGATCTATGGTCCCTAGGCATGACCTATCAAAACTCTTGAATGTTTGTCAATTTAAATTATTGCATAGCTATTATTCCTAAAATCACAGAAAATAGAAACGTTGGATTCATTCAAGACAATAACACTTTCTTATAGACAAGATAGAGTTTAATCAAGAATTAGTATAAACATTGAAAATGGCTACAAGAGTTTTGTAATTCCCTAAGCTAAACAATTATTATAGATAATCTGAAAATCCAAAATTAAATACAACTTAGACCATGGCACTTGGAAAGGGCTTCATCAATATCTTATGACGAACTTTGTTACTCATGGAGGAGTTTGAATTCTCTTTTGATGAAGAGAAATCCATTCCTAGACTTGGTTGAGTTGCTGGTCGAGTATCTGGATGAACTTAGAACCCTAATATACTTTTCAATCCCCAGAATTCGACTCTCTTTGGATCTATATTTGAGTTCCCTTTTGAATCCCCAAAGATCACACTTGAATCCCTTCTTTCAAGGGATTCAGTACCATCAAATTCCTCACTTTAGGAAAATAGAGTCAAAACCTTCATTTGAGGGATTTTGGAGTTGATCCTGCAGTTAACCCGTTCTTTAATGAATCTTTCTCTTTCCAAATCTGGTGCAGATCGCAAATCAAATTCTGATGCGACTAAATACACTTGAGCCACTTGGAAGGTGCTCGAGCGACTTTTGCTCCTCAGTGTTGAGCTCGAGCCACATCAGATCGGCTCAAGCCACTTTGCTTTCATCAGTACTCTTGCTATATTTTAAGGTCAAAATCCATGGTTTTATTTGTACTTTCATCTTAGGATCTGAAAATACTAAAGAATACAAAAACAACACAAAACATTATATTACAAAACAAACTAAGGGTTAACAAATGCGAGTTAAGAGGCTTGAATGTATAACATTCAAGGCTTATTAGGGTGATTGATCACTTTAGGGTTTCTGGCTTAGGGATCGATCACAACACAAGGGGCAATCAAACACTACACAATAGTGATCAACCATTCAGGCTAAAAAAGGCCACTGGTATCATTCCAAGCAATTTTCCCTAATTTTTGTGCAAAACCTTGTTCCTTATTAATCTTTAAGTCTCAACTAAAGATTTCTTAACCTTACTTTAGTTCAGGGTATTACATATGATTTTGTGATCGACTCAGTGAAACAAGAGTTTAAAGGATTCTACATATATATATATATATATTATATATATATATAAATTATATATATATTATATATATATAATGATTTAATGATGTCACTAATGGTGTTATTGTTGGAGTTGTAAGGTATTGATCACATAATAAAATTGTATAGGGGTAGGATGGATACTTGAGAAATTGAAAGATTTATTACTCTATCTCTCTCTCATGTGATTTTTCGCATATTGTAATGGTGGAGGTGTTGAGGGGCTAAACCAACTCAATCAAGTTATAGACTGTTGTGAATCATTCTTCTTGAAAGGATCACATTTAGAAGATGATAAGAATTGGTACCACCACCATAACGAGTTAACAACAACGATTGCAACCAATCCGCAACTCCTTCCACCCCCAACGACACTAACGCCGTTGCAGTAGTCACTATAGGGCCTAGGGGTGTGTTGGGAATTTTGTAGTTCTCATTGACAGACTCAAAGACCGCTACTAATAACTTTAGCCTAGACCACATCGTCTCTGGGAGTGATGAGAAGGCCCCCAATGTCTTCTACAAAACCACAACCAACATTGTTGGATCACCGTTAGAAGGTTCACAAAGTTCACCTAACTAGACCCCAAGTAGCTCATCGTAATTACTTCTTATTTCCTTTTTTTTTTATTATTATTTTTACCCTTATTTTGGTTTATTATTTATAAATTACTACTCTCTAAGAAGAAGAAGAAGAAGAAGAATGTGTTGGCATAATGGTGAAGAAAAAACAATGTAAGTGTGGCTAAATGTTTAAGTTTTGAGGTGATGTGTTATGTGTATGATATAAGCTAGTGACTATATTATTTTGACATATATAGTCTTTTAATTAGATAATATGTGGCAACAATGTTAAAAAATTGAATAAGGGCCTGTTTGGGATTGCGATTTTAAAAAGTGCGATTTTTAAAAATAGCGATTAAAAAACGTAATTTTTGAAAACGCAGTTAAGCATTTGGCAAAATCGCAGTTTGACCTTTAAAATTGTAGTTTAGCATTTAAAATTCTGCGTTTTCAAAAAAGCACCTCCTTAGCTGCGATTTGAAAATGCAGAAAACGCAATTTTCAAATCGCAATTTTTTAAAAACGCAGTTCTCAAACAATTCAGTTTTTGCGATTTGGTTTAAAATCGCACTTATTGTCTATGAAATCGCAATCTCAAACGCACTCTAAAAAGATTTAACTGACAACGGTTTTAACCTTAAGGAATATATTGAGAACTTTTGAACATAAAGGAAGTGATTCCATAAAATGTCATACCTAAAGATCACTAGAGCATTTTTCCAAAAAATAAAAAAGAAGAAGGGCACCCCTATTGAAACGACCCGTGTTTTACAATTTCCAGGCAAGCCCATAGCAGAAAACGGCGTCGTTTTACAACTAGCACATCGTCGCTCTGGCATTTCAGACTTCAGTGGTCTAAGTCCCCAAAAACCCTGTAGAATCTCCAAGAACCAGTACTCTCTCTGGTTTGGCTTGGTTTGTATTGAGAGCATGGCTTCGCCGTCGTCTTCGTCTTCATCTTCTTTAATGGTCACAGAACGAAGAGGAATCCCAGGAGCTCAGTTTGTGGAGGACGTCCAGACCTATCTCACCCAATTAGGTCTCGACGTTAACTCTGCCCTCGCTTTCCTCCAAGAAAGGTCAGTCAATCCCCTCCAATTCCCTCTTCTCGCATAAATCAAACTCCGTCGCTCACTCGTATTCAAATATATGCACTAATCTCTTTGCAGACTACAGCAATATAAGTTGGTTGAGATGAAACTTCTAGCTCAGCAAAGGGATCTTCAGGTTTTCCTATCTTTTTTCTTTTAATTATTATTGATACTTAAAATGGAACGGAGCACATCTTGAATTGGATTCGGATTTTGTAGACTTTTTAGGGTAATTTCATGGTGGTGTTCTTAAAATTCTAGCTATTATTTTAAATTAAATGGTTCACATCTTCTTCTCTCAGCATTTACCACCTTTAGAGGATCCATATTAGTTGTATGTTTAGATGGCGAAATCTGAACTAATTAGTTAAAAATAACCACTGTGATTTACCCTGAAAAGTCTAGAGAATCATGATCCATATATATATGAATATTAAGCGTTAGACATGAAAACTCTAACCTTAGATACCATGTCATTGCTATGCGTGTAGTTGCATTGTGTGTGTATGGGTTGAAGGATTCTGGAATTTTAGATTGTAGAATGCATTAATATAGCTCAGACATATGAGCTGTATAACTTAAAAGGTCAGGTGTAAATATTGATATCCACATTGGTTACCTAACTGTGGAGTCTTTTGACTATAGGTTCCTAAAACCTGTCCTCTACCATCTGTCTTAGTTCTATTTCCTCTATTGGGGGTTAAGTTTGATTTTACTATCTTATTTATCACTTGACTAGCATGTTCATGCCTAATTTAGATTTCTGATCATTTTTAGTAACAATTTTTGTTTCTTGTGGTTATCAGGCAAAAATCCCTGACATTGAAAAGTGCTTAGATGTGGTTGCCACTTTGCAAGCTAAGAAGGGTACTGGTGAGGTTCGTTTTTGTACTGTTACATGATTTGTACGCATAAATACTGTTATTTATATAACACATGATGTTGGATGGTTCTGTAGTGCACCCTGCTTGTAAGATTAGCTGACAAAGAGAATTAGGATGGTGACTGATTGTTGTACAGAAACCTAGGGAATTTGCTGGTTTTTTTTTTTTTTTCTCCTTGATGCATGTTAATGCTTATATGCTGGGACAATCTTTTTTTTGGGGGACAATATTGAAGAATTGAAATGTTGCTTGTAAAGCAAATATTATTATGGTGAGTGCTGTTGATACTTGTGTATATACTTGCTCTAAAGATGTTGTAAATGCAAAAAAATTGCACTTTGACTTTATGTTACTTGTCAGTTCGATGCTTTTCTTATCGGTATCAATGAAGTCATGCAGTAGATAGAAGTGTGGGTCTTTTATTGCACTAGGCTAAAACTTGTCCACATGACCAACACAAGCTTGTGGCCAGCTTACTCTCATAATAACAGTCAGGTTTTGAAATGAAGGCTCCTTTGTTTTCCTCTCCCGCTCTCACTTTCATTTAATAATAATGTTCTCCTAATGAGAACTATGGACTGAAACATACTACAAGAGTGGGTTGTTGATGTTAAGTCATACTACAATGTCCTTGTTGCTCATTATAGCATTCATTTCCCTTGGAGGAGTATTTGGCAGAATAAGGCTCCACTGACAGTGGTTTTCATTGCTTGGTCAGCTGCCTTAGGAAATATTTTAACCATAGATAATCTGATAAAATGGCATGTCATCATGGATGATTGGTGTTATTTGTGTAAGAAGAGTGTGGAGTCAGTGGATTACCTTTTACTACATTGTGAGACATCTAATGCCCTGGGAAATACTATCTTCAGCCTTGTAGGGTTGCCGTGGGTTATGCCTCTTTGAGTGATAGACCTTTTTGCTTGCTGGAAAGGGTTTTTTGTTAGAAGTCAGAACAATATTATATGGAAGATGGTTCGATTTTGCTTTATGTGGTGTCTTTGGAGAAAGAAATTATCGAATCTTTGAAGGTCATGAATGGACGGTGGTGGAACTTAAGGATTTTTTCTTTAAGACTATCATTGGACAGTCACTGTGGACTTAAATATTTCTAGCTGTCATGTTTTTCTTGATCTTTTTTCTCTTACTAGCTAGGTGTTTTTTTTTGTATACATCCTGTGTATTTTGGTTGCGGTTTTTGCGCCTTATAATAAATTGCATTTACTTAAAAAAGAACTATGGACTGAAACAGATGCCCTTTTTTCTAACCTCTTACCTTTCTAAAATACTACTACAAACCCAGCTTTTGAAAATTTAAAAGAAACTACTAATTGATCTCAAGACGTACTGACCTCGTCCATTGTGCGTCTGACTGCATGTGTATTGTCTCCAAGAAGAGTCCAATATATGTCAAGCACTTGATTTTAAAATTTTTCTTTTTTCTTTTGGGGCATAGAACATGTCAGACAACATAGTGACTGTGCTTTCTAGGTTGTCATTTTTTACTATTAAACTTTGCTTGAGGAAAACAACTACCTAGCTTTAGAAACGCATCGTAATTTTTTCTTTTTGAGGACGGCCTTTGCCTTCCTTTTTTTGCCTCAAACTAAAGCCCCCCATTCCCCCCACCCCCCCAAATCATCCAAAGAGCAAGCAGTTAATGTTTTTTATTAGTGATTGTTATCAAAAGGAAAATGGCTGGGGTCTTACTTCTCAAAATGAAATCCAGGATCAATGTAGCTTTGAAAGCATCAGGGTAACTCTTTGTGTGAAATGTTTACATTTGCAATCACTAAACCAATTTAATGTAAAAGTTGTTTGAAGTGTAGTCCCTTGAACATTGATTTTCACAAACTGTGACTCTAGTTAGTTCAATGATGTTTTCAATTAATTGAGTGTAGAATGCACACTTGCAAACTACAGTTTTTTTTTTCTCCTGTTTAAATGCTTCAGTAATGATTAATAGATTATGGATTTACTCAATATTCTTAATTGAAGGATTTTTTTTTTGGTTGTGTTATGAATGCAGGCACTTATTACTGATTTTGAAGTCTCTGAAGGCATATATTCTCGTGCTTGCATTGAGGATTCGGACTCAGTATGTTTATGGCTAGGAGCCAACGTCATGTTAGAGTATTCGTGTGAAGAGGTTTACTGCTGACAACTCTTATATGTAGTTTTGGTAGCTTTCTCTGCACTAAGGATCTGAGATAAGTTCTTGTCTGTCTTTATGGTGCAGGCCACTGCTCTTCTGCAAAAAAATTTAGATAATGCTAAAGCCAGTTTAGAAGTTCTTGTTGCTGATCTACAATTCTTGAGGGATCAAGTGACAATAACTCAGGTAGTATTCATGTGAATATGAAGAGTTACTCTTTTTGTTTGAAATGTTAATTACATGAGTTAAAGCTTATTTAGAAGGCATTAATGTTTGAAATGAGAATTTGCTATGCAAGACCTGTTGGCATAAAAGAAAAATTTAAGTTCAAGGCTTTGCGTGTATTATATATATATATAGCACGAGTAATTATATATGTCAACCTCCATGTCTACTTTATGTCTACCGAAATGAATGTAGCTTTTAAAATTACTATTGAATTTATCATAGATCAGTATTAATTTTTGATCCAATGGTGATTTTAAAAGTCACATCTATTTTGGTGGATACAAAGTAGACATGGGAGTTGATATGTATCATTACTCATGTAGCACAGGGCCGTGAGCCTGGGAGGCATTAACGTTTTATTTTCTGTTATTTATTGGCAATGAACTTGAAAAATGTAATGATACTATTTAATTTTAGGCATGCTTAAGCTTGTTTAACAATCCACTCTTTTTTATATATTCTTTAACATATACAAATTAGTAGTAATTCTTGATTGTTTGACAACCATTGAGCAGGTAACCATTGCTCGTGTGTACAACTGGGATGTTCATCAGCGTAGAATGCAACAAGTTGCTGCAGCTACTAAAGACTCATGAAATTAAAATCATCTTTGCAGCAGATTCACATGTGGTAGAATATGTTTTCCTTTTGGGAGTATGATCCTAATCTCTCTTTATTGCTTGACTTAGGTGATTGGATTGTCTTACTTTATCTTTTGGGGTCAATTATCTATTTCATGGTTTCTCTTCACACCCGAATTTTCAGTTTCAGATGTGGTATATTACAAGTATATCTGTTGTGGAGGGAAATTGTTATATTTCTAGGACCAGTTTTGATGTATGATGACACACTATTGGGCTTGAACTGTAACACCTGTATGGCCTGTAATTTTCAGGTTGATGGATTTTTATTTTGCTTCGTGAAACTCGGTCGTAGATAATTACTTATTTTGAACGTACTTGGAAATTAGTTTTGAGATCAGCCAACTAGGTGTGATTTAAATTTCGAAATTCTGCTTTAACTGGGAAAAGGATGGGACCCAGGAAGCTTCAATTTAAAGGTAATGTGTCGGCAAAACCATGCCGAATGAAGCGACAAGGAGTCGAGATCGATGGGTCTGTAGTGATGTCAGCCCAATCTTATCCCCTCCTCAAAAGTGTCGTAGATCTGGACGGTTTCTGATAAATAATATATTGCACTAGGTCAGACACGACATTATGTTAACTTTGGTGTGTACTTAAGTCAACTAATGTGATGATACTGTTTTGAAAGAATTAAAGAAAGACCACTATAGCTGCCTGCCTTCGAAGAAAAGAAAAAAAAGAAAATAAAAAAATCATCCAACAGTTGAAATTCTGAATTAACTATTCTGTAATTATATATGTTTCTGTTTTGGAATCTGATCCAAACATATAGGTCATAGGTGGAGCTGCTTAAACGTTCTTGTGTTTTTAATTTGCCTTGACGTGAAGTTGAATTTCGAAATAGCTGGCAGATTGGTGCTCTACTCGGCCTATATTTTCACATGGACCCTCAAGAATTTGGATCCTCTTCGGTTATGCATAAACGTAATAATGCTCATAATTTCCCTTTAGTGGAAGAACAATTTTGCCCTTCTATTATAAAGGACCGGAAAACCAACTGCAGAGGATCCTGATCCGACGCTCATGTGGTGAGTGCTATAGTCAAAATATTGGCAATATTCAAGTTAGTTTAATGCCACTCCCATGTTTGTGTCATAGAAATTTATGTTTTGGGGTACACACCACATCCTTTTGTAGGACCTTGGAACTTGTGAACCTGTGTGTTTATGCCTAATTTGGTGGTCTTAAATTATCTTTTTATCAATTTCAAAGTATATATGACGGTTTTGGTGAGACTGCTTCATGAATCCTCTTGTTGCACTTCATAGGATAATGATGTAGAATACAGCTCTTGCAAAGCCAAAAAACTAACTTCTGGGCATTTCATTTATGTTATATTATTGAAATCTTATCCTTATATGCATTTTCTTTTCTCTGAAACAAGACGCCTATCCAATTGGCATAAAATTGGCCAGGGATGAAGATGAAGCTTCTTTACATGCCAATCCAGCAAAAATTTGAAAGAAAAAATAATAATAATATAACTTATCTTCGGAATACAAGCAGATGGGTGAACAGGGTAATAATTGGGTTGACCGGACTACCCGAATTTCTGTTGGTGTCTATTTAGTAAGATGTCTCTATCAAATTAAAGCTGTATTATTATAGCTTTCATATATTTGAAAATAAACAAGACGTTTTCATTTTTAAAATTTATAATTTCGATCTCTTTCAAGCTGCCCCCACAAAGAAAAGAGACTTGTCGATATATATGTTGAATCTAACAAAGAGGGCCTAACGTTGTTGATGTGGGCCACAAAGTTGTTCAAGTGAACCATCAGAAAGCTGCTTGTAATTAAGGTTGGAGTTTGAATCATCGGGAAAATGGTTCTTGAGGTTGAAGCTTGAATATTGCCGTGGTCAAGAGAGTATAATGTGATAATGTCCGTCCTCATGGGGAACCAAACAATAGTCTAATTTCATGCGTAGTTGACCCTTGAAACAGGGCCCATTGTATTAAAGGGCAGTTCCACCACTAGGGCATATGGCCCTTTTTATTGCTGAATATGGTGATGGGTTTGACATCGATCTTCAGAAGACAGCACAAACCACAAATCTTCCTTTCCCCCACTCTTTTTGACATTCACATATATTTTGTAGATTATATATTTATTTCTATAAACAATACCAACTTGATTAAACATGAGGTGAATGGCCTTTGGTGATCCATGTGATTATGATAGTCCTGGGTTGACTGCCTGGAAATCCAGATTCGAGTTCATCCAAAAAAAAGAGAGAGAAGGAAATCCAGATTCAAGTCACGGGTTTAGATTACTTTTGCTTTTTTATTAAATTGTAAGCAATTTGTGTCTAGAAGAACAAAAAGACAATGAAAGACATTTGTTCTTATATGTAACCTTGAATTTCAACTCAATTGTGTGGTTGATTGTGGCAATGCGAGATCAAAGTAGAAAGATTCATATAAATCATGCTGTTTGTTGTCATTGTAAAAGTGGAAGAGTAATGCTAAATATTACACCTCAATTTAATTATGTTGATGTGGCCATGTCCATCAGTTTTTGGATTAGCCAATTTTTTTTAAATACATATTACACCTCCATTTAATTATGTTGATGTGGCCATGCCCATCAGTTTTTGGATTAGCCATTTATTTTTTTTTTTTTTTTTTTAAAAAAAATTCATGAAGTGATGGACACTATCATACCAATCTAATAAGATGAGGTGAGATGAAAGTAGAGTATTTAGCATTATTCAAATTAAAACTTTTACCCCTAATTTTTTTCAAAAAAGAGGGGTTGCCCTTAATAGCCACCCCTCACGAGGTGCGACCCTTAGGGACGACCTCCACTCATAGAGAGATGACCACCCGTTCCTCATATGTTGAGATGTGGCTCTAACGGGTGGTCCCTTTTTTATTTTTGTTTTGTTTTTTTTTTCAATATGAGGATAAAACTTTAATTTCACAATGAAAAGAATCATCAACTATACTAAGGGTCTGTTTGGGATTGCGTTAGAGAGCTTCAAAAGTACTTTTAGTACCTAAAAAGCTGTGCCAAACAAAAAGCTGGCATGTTTGGTAAAAAATTTTAAAAGTACTTCTTTGACTTTTTATTCTAAAAATGGTCCAAACGCACTTTTGAAAAAAGCTTAAAAATGAAGCTTTTGCCAAAAAGCTCTTTTTAACTTTAAAAGTTCTATTTCCCAACGCAATCCCAAACATGCCCTAAGTATCAATTATCAATCATTGGTGACGTGGATTCACAAGTGCATCTAATGATTTTTTGTAAAATGGATGGATGGCATGGACCATTTTGAATAAATGGCTTTCTCCATGTAAATTCACGATATTTTTAGTACCTCATGTACCAATTGGGTATAATTGAAAACCCTGTTGATCAGATAATTAATTTTTTGCTTTATTATTTTTCATTTGATATATATATATATATACACTCATAAATTCCCATTTACCCTAAAAACCTAAATAGATTCTTATTTAATAAAAATATAAGAAGATAAAAATGATGATTATTTAACTATTATTTTAATACATACTCTTATAACTTAATATCAGGAACACATTATAATGATGTTATTATTCAAGTAAAGTTTGGAACCGTGAAATTTAAAATGAGCCCTAACAAGTTCATACAAAAATGTAAGAAAGCACTTCCAAAAAAGACTAAAGGAAACAAAACAAAACACTTGATTCATCCAAAAAAAAAAAGGAAACAAAACAATCACTCACGTATCTCTAGCTTTCATGCACTCATGGCCTTAAAAAGTTGAAAGGAATAGGCAGAAATGTTTTTCTTATAGAGACGTGCACGAAACCCAAGGGCTGGTGTTTGTCCTCACTGCCCACCTATTAATTAAAGTCACTTTGTCATTTTCTGTTTTACGCGTTTTTGGCGTTTCAATGTACGAATATGATAATATTGACTTTGACTTCTCATGTCCGGCCGTGAATCCTGATTCTTAATCAACCCACCTCAAAACAGAGTCCCATATACTTTTTTAAGTTTTTTTATTTATTCCACAGATAATTTTTTTCTTTCTTTCTTTTTTTTTTTTCTTTTTAAAAAAAGCTGTCAACGGAAAGAGGTTACTTCAGAATGCCGCAATCATCGCTGGTTGTTTTCATTCTAGAAAGTGAGAATTGTCAACGTATTTGGTTTTCAAAGCCCCGAAGGATAATTAAATACGCTGTCAAATACAATTTTATAAAGAAAAGAAACCGCCCAATTAGATTATAATTTAGTTTAGGGGTTGTGCCGCTACTTTTATTTCATTTCACACCTATTAATATTTTTGTATAATATTATATTTAAATATATATATTATATATATATATATATATATATATATTTTATATTAATCACTTAAATATGTTACATAAGCATTAAATTAATATGAAATGAGTTTAAAACTTACATAATTTTTTATGTTAATCACTTAATCACTTTTTTAAAACGTATTATTATAATGATATTGGGTTCTTTAAAAAGAAAAAAAATCCATCAATCGTCCCCTATAGTATGGACTTTTATCAAATACTCCATAAAGTTTAAAAGTTATTAATTTGCTTTCTAAGATTAAAATTGTTATCAAATATATCCTTCCATCAACTTTTCATTAAATTTTTAACAATGCTACCACAACATACCTAATTAGAAAACAACACATGTCCCATTTTAAAATATATATATAATATAAAAAGAAAAAAAATTCTAAAAATAAATAAAAATTAATTAATCTTTTAAGAGTGACCGAGCTACGCCACGTCCATGTAAATCATTGAAACATGAGTTGCTCATCTACTTTTGAGGCAAGAAGGAATTGCTTTCCCTTGGTTAAACGGTGTAGAAAATCTGGCCAGCATGACCAAGTCGCCGAATATATGAACGGTATGTTTTTTTACTTTTTTTTGTTTTGTTTTTGTTTTTTTTTTTTTTTTTTTTTGTAGTACAAAGAAAACGCATCGGCAAAGAAGTTCATTTGGTTCTCTAACCTTACAGTTTTTACTTCAATTTGAGTTTTGTAGAATTGAGTATGGTTAATTTTATCTCAAATCTTTTTAGATCATGATCTAAAAAAACACAATTTAGAGGATCAGAATATAAACATTTTCTAATGGAACCTAAAGTTATTGATTGGGTCCAAAAATGAAACCCTTGTGGACTAATTCTGTTGGTTAAAGGTGATTGGCTCGACTACGAGACCAATATACTATATAGTATATAGTATCTTAGCCTATTTGGGGGGAGAGAGAGAGAGAGACTCCAGGATTAGTTCAAGTCTAAAAGTTAATGAAGAATATTATTAAAAAAAAAGAAGAAGAAGAAGAAGAAAAGATTCCTATATCTCGATGGAAAATCTTGCAGGATCCTGTCAAAGCTTTAATATATCTATCTATATATATATATATATATTGAAGGAAGGAAGGACGGAAGGGATAAGTGGTTGTTCACTAATTCTAGATCTGTTGTCAAAAATAGATAATCAAAAGCCAGAAGTTTAGTTTACGACCGCCATTAGTGGATGATGAAGCCATTAATCAAGAAATAGAATCATAGACGGTGACGTATCAAGAAGATAGACCAAAGTTATATAAAAAAGGGCTTTGGCAATTTAATAATGAAATATTTCTGAATAATTAAATGTTTCCAAAGCACCACAAATATTCTTTCTTCATGTCAAAAAATAAAAGGAAATTAATCTAAATATAATACAATGGAAAAACACTGTGCACAAGTTTTTAGGTTTTTGTTTTTGTTTTTGTTTTTTGTTTTGTTTATGTTTTTTTGTTTTTTAATAAGAACATCAAAGAAGAACTACAACAAAAAACAACAAAAAAAGAAAGAGTTGGGCAACCCGGCCAATAATAAGCCCCTAATCAACGAGAGCAAACAAAAATTAAAAATGAATGAATTAAATGAATGACTTAAAGAATTAAATGAATTAAAGAGTAGCGGATGAATTAAA
>FXXK01001407.1:4750-92878 GCA_900184695.1 Betula pendula
AAAGTCCTGTTTGTTTATGTAGTCATCCATGAATAGACTTTTCCTTTGGGTGGCCAGAGCCATAAATAGACTTTCATATATACAAAGAGGAATGACTTGTTTCCTTCTTTGCCTAGCCATATGCATGGGGTAGTGTTAAGGGATAAAGATGTTAGATTTTATTAAAATGATTTATTTTCTAAATGGGTATTTGAAATAATTCATAAAAGATTCTTTTTTTTTTTTTTTCAAACTTAAATTAAGTTTTATATCTCATTTATTGCTATCCAAAATTTGGGAGGGAAATCTAAAATTTTGAAGTGTATGAAATGGAGATATTTGTTTTAGAGTATCCACATAGGATCCTTTAAACAACCTTTTCCCTTCAAATTATGAAGAACCATACCTTAAAATCACCTTACATCCAATTTTTGCTCATTCTTCTTATTAAATAAAATACTACAATGATCCTTCGTATAAGGATCACTATAGATCCTTTATCTCTTATTTTATTAATTTCTCTCTCCAAAATATATTTTTCTTTTTAATTATTCTTTCTTTAAGCCTAAAAGAGAGAATAAGAAAATAATAAATAAAGAATAAAAAATGAGTCATTCTCCAAAATAAAGAATGAGATGTAAAGTGGTTTTAAAAATTGGTTCTTCAAAATAGAAAAAGTGGGGCTGTTTTTCAAAATTTAAATATAATGTTAAATGATTGGACGTGAATGCTGTTAGTACCACACTGGCTAGAGATTGTTTAGCCAATACCTTTATAAGTCATCATCTTCACTCCAATTATAAATTGAGTTATTGAGAACACATATAATTTTTTAAAATGTGTTGGTTACTTCAGTAATATGATGTAATAAATGGTCTGAATTTACATAATTTTAGAAGTTACATTGTCAAAAATATTGTATCCGTGAACTTCACCTGCCCCATAAAAATTATTTATTTATTGTAAAATTCAAGCAACCTTCATTTTGGACAAGAATTTGTAGGAAATTTCATGCGAGTGGAAGATAGCCCTGATATGTTTTCTGCGGGAAATGCTACAACATCTTCCTGTATTTTTCTCTCATCATTTTATTTTTCAAAATCATCATTGGATCTGTGGTCCTTATATATGTTTACATATGAAGACCACAGATCCAATGGTGATTTTGAAAAATAAAAGGATGAGAGAAGGACAAGAGAAGAAAATCTAGCATTTCTCGTTTTTTGTTAAGCACGAAAGACCCTTTATGCTGACTAGGCGCTTCTGCTGGTGGGACCCTTATAAGCCAACGTGGCAGAGTACACTAACGGCCTGTTTGGTTTGAAAACCATCAGCAAGAAACCATTTTTGTCTCTGAACAATGAATGAATCAGACTCAGACCCGCCCATCCCCAAACTTCCTCACCAGCCCGAAACATCGTTTCCTAACTAAAAAAAAAGAAAAAAAAAAAGAAACTCCGAAACTATTCCACAACCTTCCTTTGCCTCTTCCCCACGCTTTCAAACACCACCCCCCCCCCCCCCCCCCCTCCTCTTTCTCTCACTCTCTCTTCTCCATTCGAACGATCCTGAACAAAACGCCAACTGGGTGTCCCTTTGTTCTCTCCAACATGGCAAGCAGAAGAGCTTCAAGGCTCACCAAATCCCTTTTAGCGGCCTCCATCAACGCCTCTAGGCCCGCGAGGCTCACACACTCTCAGCTTCGCGCTCGCACAGTTTCTGGTTCCACTTACAGTTTTCTCGGTAATTCTGTCTCTTCTCTGTCTCGGCCTCTGGTTTTTGGCAGAGTTTCGGATGGCAATGTCGCTTCGGCTAAGTTTCTGGCTGACACTTTCACGCGACGCCAGTTTCACTCTTCCACTCCCTCCTTCTACTCCGCCACCAGCTCGTCTCAGGTTCGAACAAGATATTCAAACCCACAAATAAGAATGCATACTTTCATGCAATACATAGATAAAGAATGAAACTTTTTAATGGGATTTTTGTATTGAAGATATGGAAGGCCCCATATGGGGTTTTTGCTTTTTGTTTGGTTTTAGTTTAAATTTTGGGTATGATATGTATTGGGTTATGGATATTGGGATGAATTGAGTAAGGAAAAGAGTAATACACTTGTTGAATTTGGTACTTTTGCTCAACCCATTTTGCTTTGAGATTGGCGTGACAGTTTAGTTTCTTGTTTTGACATATTGGAGTTCTTGATTCTTGTCTGGTACTGGTTTTAGCATGGTGTGCTACCCATGAAACTTTTTTCATTTTCTTATGTATCTTTTGGTTTTGTTGTAAGGTTAATCAATCAGAGTTCACTGAGATGGCATGGGAGGGAGTTATTGGCGCTGTTGAGGCTGCACGAGTTTTCAAACAACAAGTGGTGGAATCCGAGCATTTGATGAAAGCCCTTCTGGAGCAAAAGGATGGCTTAGCCAGGAGAATATTCACAAAGGCAGGACTTGACAACACGTCAGTTCTGCAGGCTACAGATGACTTTATATCTAAGCAACCAAAAGTAGGTAATTTGATGATTGATGTATTTATCTGTGCAGGTTTGGTTCTCATTTATCTTAGTTGCAGGTGATAGGTGACACTAGTGGCCCTATAATTGGTTCACATCTCAGTAACCTCTTGGACATTGCCCGAAAATGTAAGAAAGAAATGGGAGATGATTTTTTGTCAGTAGAGCATCTTGTGTTGGCATTCCCTTCAGACAAGAGATTTGGGCAGCAGTTACTTAGCAACCTCCAGCTCAATGAAAAGGACTTGAAGGATGCCGTTAATGCTGTTCGTGGAAGTCAGAGAGTAACTGATCAAAGTAAGAAGTATACCTCTTACAGATATTTTGCCATCTTATGACAAGAACAAAATGCCCAAATTGCATAAGAAACTAATTACATATAGTTGCAAAAATTCTAGGAAGTTGCGAAGGATAGTCTTTGAACTACATTCATTACCCTATCATGTAAGTATATGAAGTATAAGACAGTGGCTAGATCTAAAAGGCAAGAGTAAAAGAAAGCGCAACAATTTGAAGAAATAAACTTCTTTACAACTGGTATGTTGGGTTGCTCAAGAAGGGGACTCCTGCTTTTCACTTTTTCTCGTGCGTGATATTTTTGTTTCGATGTGGATATTGAGATATGTGTAGATCGAGATTTTTGTTGCATCATATTTTGTAGGAATAAATTGTTACCATATTGAATACTGACATCCTTGTTTTCCAGTCGCAAGGTAGTAGATGCTCATGTGATAGCAAAGCAGCTAATCTTAATGCTGAAATTCTAATTTCGTCTTGAGGAATCTATTAAGCTTCTTAAACTGATAGCAGCGACTGGAATATTTTAGATGTCAAAGACCATATCATGGGAGCATTGGGATCATCTTGAAAAACCTTTTCCCCTCTTTTCAAATCGTCCACTTTGAGTTGACCTTATTTGCATTGTATGCCACATTCTTGGACTGCTTTTGTTACCTGTTGCCGTTATCTCAAATCTTTTTCTTGTCTTGTGTAGATCCTGAAGGAAAATATGAGGCATTGGAGAAATATGGGAATGACTTGACTGAACTTGCAAGGCGAGGCAAACTTGATCCTGTTATAGGACGAGATGATGAAATCCGGCGTTGTATCCAGATATTATCTAGGAGAACAAAAAATAATCCTGTTATTATTGGTGAACCTGGTGTGGGGAAGACTGCAATTGCTGAAGGGTATGTTTTTCGAAGTATTTTTTCACTTTTGGGAAATTTCGCCTCATCATAGTTCTTGTGCAAGTACATGAGAATTGTGTTTTAGGTGATTACATAATTTTAAGTAAAATTTTCAGTTGGTTCAGTCTTTCTTATGTCTGGTTGATGCTAAGTAGTACAGATTTGTGAACGTGGATCTCTGAACTACTTTACAGGGCATACATTTTTACTTCAATGAGCAGTTGGCAGTGGATTGATGTAGTGCAGATCTTAGATGTAGTGGTTTTTGTATTTGTTGCTATCAGACAGTTCACTTCATTATCGATCCTTCTAGTTTAATTCAAACTATCGGACCAACATCAATTAATTAATAGAAAGAAAATAAAAAAAAGTGAGTGTTTTTTTAACCTTTTCTTTTTTGTAACTTTATGTTCTTGCTGCAAGTTCAAATCATGAGAATGATTCTTAGGTTGACAACATATCATCTACTACTTAGTTTTAGTGAAATGTGATAAATTGTCAGTCGAAAATTTATGGCTGGCAGAGCAAGAACTGGATAGTGAAAACTGGAAAGGAATTCTACAGACAGCTTATTCCATCAGGACCAAATATACAGGTTATGAGAACGTTAAATTCAATGTCTATATGGGGAGAATGTTATTGATGAACAGTGTCCTCAACTAAGTAAAGCTTATGTCACCTGCTTTCTGCTAAATTTTTTTTTCCCCCTTATGCTCCCTTGTAATTTGTGAATGTGTAGCCTGAAATACTGTTATGGAGAAGACATTTGATATGAACAATTTGTTCTATCTTGCACATATAAAAGTAAAGCATTGAATATTGTTACAAAGCAAGATGTTTGGTACAAATGGCATAGGGTGCTTTACTGATGATATCTTTAATGAGGATTTGGTTCGACCCAAATTTTCATTGATGATATGAATAAGATAGTTTGGTGACATTTTTAAGTTCTAAAATGATATCTTTATGCCCTATTAGGTTGCGCATTTGACTTTGGTGTTTCAAGTTCAAGTAGTCACTATTTTCTTCTCATGCTGTTCACTCATGCAGCCAGTTTGAGTGTTGGTTATATTAACCATTTCTCTTAAGAGATATCCTACTATCATCATATCTCATTGATCGGGAATATTTTTGAATATTTTCTTGTGACATTGATTGTGGGGTTATAGGGAACTTCCTTTTTGCACTAATAATCCTAATATCAATTTTCAGATTAGCTCAACGGATTGTGCGGGGGGATGTGCCAGAACCACTGTTGAATCGGAAGGTAGTAAAGTTCTTTTGTTTTAATCCTCAATTTTCTATTATGTGTGGTTCCTTGTGTATGTGTGTGTCTGCGGGGAGTGGGGTGGGAGGAGGGATTACTTTAACACAATTCGAGGACAACTCTGTAGTTATATATGTTTTTACTTGGCTCTGTTGATAGCTATAATAGCTGCCCAACATTGTCTTTCTTGAGCTGCATTTACTCAACTGGAAAGTTGGTTTTTAGAGTTTAGATTATTTTGTTTTTATTCTTTTAGACTACAGTTCTCTTAATAGAATTTAATGAAGGAAATGGATGAGGTCCAATTTGCTTCATCATTAATATTTAAGAGAAATGCTACAAACATACCCATTCCCCCACCCACACCCCCAAATGCACACTTCTTAACGTGGCCCTAAAAATCACAATTAGATCTAAAATTCAATAGTGATTCATCCAAAATCTAATGGTGATTTTTAGTGTCGCATGAGACAATGTACATTTGAGAGTGGGAATGGGAGTGGGAGTGTGTGGAGCATTTCTCAATATTTAATGGCTTATTAGGATCCAGGATATTGAGATTTTGAAATTGATAATTAAATGTTGTACAAGATTCAATGAAATAACGATTTACCTTTCCATAACTAATCCCTGAATGAGCTTTTTTTATTTTATTTGAATCCGATCAACAGTATCTTAGATCCAGGAATGGATGGAACAGATTCAATAAGAATGGGCCTATTTTAGATCTTCGTTGCAGTATGTCATGATTGCCATGATAATTGGTTATGATTGTAAGTTGTAGCTTTCAACGGAATATTATTTTGGATTTGCTATAAATCCAGTTTTTTTAGATTATTGTACAAATCTCAGCAGATGGAACTATTCAGGATCTGTTGTATATGGATGCAAACTAAGCTTTCTGTATGTGTAATTGGATGCTGCTAAATTTACTGTGAAGTGACTTCATTGTTTACTGTATTTATTTCCATGATGGTAAAAGTTGAATTTGGATTCTGCATTTTATCTTTTATTCTACAGTTAATCTCCCTAGATATGGGTTCATTGGTTGCTGGTGCCAAGTTTCGTGGAGACTTTGAGGAAAGATTGAAAGCTGTCTTGAAGGAGGTCACTTCTTCAAATGGGCAGATTATTTTATTCATTGATGAGATCCATACTGTTGTTGGTGCAGGTTTGTGTGCTATATCATTCGCTTTGGGGATAGAATCCTGTCATGTAGAATCTGGCATATGTTCTGTCTTTGGTTCTTTTTCTGTAGCATTTAAGCTGCTGCCTAGAGCATGGTTGATTTACTACATGAAAACATTAGTGAAATCACGTCTGTATTTGTATGTGCACCCATAATGATGTATCTATACATTTTTGTGTCGCATTATGTTCAAATCTACAATCTAATGCATTATGCAATTTTACATTGTATCTATATGGTAGCCATGTTGATGATTTGTGTGTAGGTGCTACAAGTGGTGCAATGGATGCTGGGAACTTGTTGAAACCGATGCTTGGGCGAGGCGAGCTTCGATGTATCGGAGCGACTACATTGAATGAGTACAGGAAATACATTGAGAAGGATCCTGCACTTGAGCGGAGATTTCAACAAGTGTTCTGTGATCAACCATCTGTTGAAGACACAATATCTATTCTTCGTGGATTGCGAGAGCGCTATGAGCTGCATCATGGTGTTAAAATATCAGATAGTGCTCTCGTTTCAGCAGCAGTTCTAGCAGATCGATACATTACAGAACGTTTTTTGCCTGATAAAGGTGAATAGTAGCTTTAAGTGTTCAACATTGAGGTCAATTTCAGTTGGCTTTAATTTTATTTTTATCATTTTCTTGTCTATGTATTCACATACCAATTAATTGAGGTGTGATGTTATAAATGGACAATAGCCCATGATTTACTTACATTAAAGAGTTCAAAACTTTTGAGAGAGAGAGCAAAATCATTGTTCTCATGGATTTGGAAGCTGATTTTTTTTTTTTCACTTTTTAGGTTTTTCCCTTTTTTGTGGTACTTTTTCTTCTTTTTAGAAGAAAAAAATATTTTTTATAGGTTTATTTGATTACATCTTTTGATAGATGTTGCAACAGTATTTTTTATGTGCGGATTTGTCCAAGCATTGACATTTCTTATGATGAGTAATGTAGGTTTTCTCCCTTGCTTAGCTACAAAAAATTGGAGAGCTGTCAGAAGTCTAATGGAGGAGAAAATAGATTTTATTTTATTTTTTCACCCTTTGTAGTCCTCTACACTTGGTAGAAGCTTGGTCTCATCCAAAAAGGAAGTTGTCCATTAAAATCATGAAGTTTTCCTTGTCTCATTTTCTCTTTGTACATTTTCTAATTTAGCTTTTTCCTTTCAGCCATTGATCTTGTTGATGAAGCTGCTGCAAAGCTGAAAATGGAAATGACTTCTAAGCCTACGGAGTTGGATGAGATAGACAGAGCTGTTCTAAAGTTGGAGATGGAGAAGCTATCTCTGAAAAACGACACTGATAAAGCATCCAAAGAAAGGTTAAGCAAGCTGGAACATGATTTGACTTTGCTCAAACAAAAGCAGAAAGAATTAACTGAACAGTGGGAACGTGAGAAGGCTCTCATGACACGAATAAGATCAATTAAAGAGGAGGTAATTATTCACGTGGTATAGAATTCATTGACATTATAGCACCTTCACATTTTTTTCCCCCTGATTTCATCTCTTTTTAATATTTGCAGATTGATAGAGTTAACCTGGAGATGGAAGCTGCTGAGCGTGAGTATGACCTAAATCGTGCAGCTGAACTGAGATATGGAACTCTAATGTCCCTTCAACGACAATTAGAAGAGGCAGAGAAGAACCTTGCAGACTTCCGGAAGTCGGGAAAATCTTTGCTTCGAGAAGAGGTCACAGATCTTGATATTGCTGAGATTGTAAGCAAATGGACTGGTATACCCTTATCAAATCTTCAACAATCTGAGAGAGACAAGTTGGTCTTTCTGGAAGACGTTCTTCACAAGAGGGTGGTTGGTCAAGATATGGCGGTTAAATCAGTCGCAGATGCTATCCGACGCTCAAGGGCAGGATTATCTGACCCAAATCGACCCATAGCAAGTTTCATGTTCATGGGCCCTACTGGTGTTGGGAAAACAGAGCTTGCAAAGGCCTTAGCTGGTTATCTTTTTAACACAGAAAATGCTCTTGTGAGAATCGATATGAGCGAGTACATGGAAAAACATGCAGTTTCCCGCCTGGTTGGGGCCCCACCTGGTTATGTTGGTTATGAAGAAGGTGGGCAGCTAACTGAAGTGGTTCGTCGAAGACCTTACTCTGTAGTACTCTTTGATGAAATAGAGAAAGCACATCACGATGTCTTCAACATTTTGTTACAATTGTTGGATGATGGAAGAATAACTGATTCTCAAGGAAGGACTGTTAGTTTTACGAATTGTGTTGTGATAATGACCTCGAACATTGGCTCCCATTATATACTCGAGACTCTTAGCACACAGGGTGACAAGAAAGCAGTTTATGATCTGATGAAAAAACAAGTTATTGAGTTGGCTAGACAAACTTTCCGCCCAGAATTCATGAATCGAATTGACGAGTATATTGTGTTCCAGCCTCTGGACTCCAATCAAATAAGTAAAATTGTCGAGATACAGGTGATTAATCTTCTCCATAAACACTTTATTGTATAAGCTTTTCTTATATATTGCTTTAGTGATTTATGCTTATGCCGATGGTCCTTTAATGCCTTCAATAACCTACTGCAGTAGAAGATCCTAATGGTTGGTTGTGGTCTTTTTTTTAAATAATAGTCACTGATTTTTATAACCAGCTAGAGGAAGCATGAGATCATATGGCTAACATTTAGTTATTCAGGATGATTGAGGTTACAGTCAGACTGAAGCTGAGTTAGTCTATTTTAACTTTCTTGGACATATTCAAATTTAACCTGGGCCTGTTGTATGTGTATGTGTATGTGTATGTGAATATTTATAACTGTTTCATTTAATACAGCAATCTAAATACATATTCTGTTGTTTTATTCATTTAATTATTATTGCTGGATGCAATACCCTTGTTAGCAAAATCCATTTTCCTTTGTCATAAAAGTTACATTTTTAACACATGTCATTGCCCTTTCCAGCTGAATCGGTTGAAAGACAGGCTCAAACAGAAGAATATTGATCTTCACTACACAAAGGAAGCTGTTGAGCTTCTTGGGACTATGGGTTTTGACCCGAACTTTGGGGCGAGGCCGGTTAAGAGGGTAATACAACAGTTGGTTGAGAATGAAATTGCAATGGGAATCTTGAGGGGAGATTTCAACGAGGACGACTCAATCGTCGTTGATGCTGATGCGTCCCCATCAGCCAAAGACCTTCCTCCTCAAAACAGATTGCGCATAAAGAAACAGGAGAGCAGCACTGAAATGGATGCAATGGTTGCCAATGATTGAGTTCGCGTTTTGGAGCCTGTAAATGTTGTGAATAAATGGGGTTCGCATTTTGTAGTAGTATGTATGGTGAATAAAAGTTTATGTTTTGAGTGTTGCCTTCTAGTATTATGACAAAGGCACAAGAGTTTATGTGCTTTTTAGTTAAGTTGTGTAGCTACTGGCCTGGTTTTCTTAGTACATGGAAACATTGTGTACTTAAAACCTTCTTGTTAAACTTTCTAGAAAACACACAAGGTTTTGCAAAGGCACCCAAAGAAGGATCAAACTGTATCCTCTACTTTCTTATCGGTTAGAGTTATTTATTTTCCCGCAGAGTAATTCTAATGGTATGAAACATATTGGATATGGGAAGACTTTCATATTTGATGAGATTCAGGATTTCTGGTGATTTCTTAGTGAGTAATTGTGGTTGCTGATGTTATCTGCAGAATAGTTGAACTCAAGATCCTTTTTACAAATTTAGTTGACTTAGATTGGTTGAAATTTGAAGCTCAGCAGCTAAGCAGAGAGCTTTCTTTTTGGTAGAGTTCATGTTCTTCCTTGAGTGTGTTCATCGATTGAATGCAGGAGAGAGAATATTAAGTTAACGTAATTAATTTTATCTTGAACAAAAATTTAATTCAAAGCCATTATCTTTCTCGAAGTTTTTCTTTTTCTTTTTCTTTTTCTCCAAAACAAAAATGTTAACAAATAATTCAATAAAACAAAACACTCAAAATTATTTTTACTTTTATGTCAGATCAAAATATATTTTTTAAAATATACAAAAAAAAAAATCCTCTGAAAAGCAACAAAAAAAGCCTAACTTTCAAGAGAGGAACAAAAATTATGCGCCAACAGAGACTAATGTGGTCCGACACAGTATTGAAAATGGACCACAGATGGATAATCATGAATCTGCCTACCTGTGTTCGATCTACCCACAACAGGATGAGGACTACAAATGATAAACAACAACAACAAGAATAAGATCACTATCTTTGTAATGTAGGATATATTTGCAACCAAATTATACAAATATAATTATGGACTATAAGTTGGATATGAGAAAATTTCTCAAATTTAGTTTATTAAACTAACATTTATCTTTAGAATACGTGCTTTTCACATGCTCTATTTAAAAATATATGTGAGAATCGAATGCTCTATTCCTTGCTAATGTGATGATAAATAACACGTGAATTGCCAAGTCAATACATAAAACCGACAACAAACCTCAAGGGCACGGCAAAGATTGCATTACAAATTGCCTATACCCCACAACAAACACCAAGTAATGTGCAGAATAGGATACTCTTCATTTCAAGTGAAATGAAAATGATTATTTTCATGGCCAATATTTTATTTTGTTGTATTTAACGATCTACGTGATAGCATGTGATATGTTGCCACGTTATTTAAAAAATATGAAATAAATAAAACAAAATTCTGACAAAAAAGAAAATGAATTTTCTCCGTTAGGTAATATACATGTATCTCAGCACTCCAAACCAAGTTAGTTTACTAATTCTTCGTTAACATCTGTAATTAGGTAATAGAAAATTGCTCATTAAACGAGGCCAAAGTATTGACAAATGGATTAGTAATAAATACCATTGTTGAATGAACGAAAGAGAAGAGAGCTCAACAGCCATGTTTTCACTCACTGCAAACCTATATTCAATTCAATTCAACTCTGTAAATCCCAATATCTTCCGGAAGAAAAGTTCAGACCCAGCATTCAAAACTGACAAATGAAAGATTCCCAGTGGAAAAAGGGAATCAGTAGCATAGGAAATTACTTGGGTAGTAGAGTTTTTATCGTAAAATTTCTTATAAAATGACGTGAGTCACGTAATAATCTATTTATTATTGTTATGTCAATCACAATTAAAATTTAATTATTTAAAAATTAATGTAATAAGTATCAGGTAAACTTACAAATAAACGTGGCAATTTATGTGGCACTAACAATTTAGTCACAATTTAATTTAATTGTTTAGTAATTAATATAGTAAATACAACATAAATTGTATTGTCAATTTGTAAGAAATTTATAGTAAAAGCTGTAATACTCCTAACAGCATTCTCGCCACAGTTTTATAAACTATTTTGTTTTTTTGTTTTTTGAAGTTTTGGTTTCATCTGATAACGTCTTCATCGTTTCATCTATGATTAAAAATAACAATTCAATGAACCAAATTACACATATAATAACATGACAAATTGCATAATGTACTAAAGGGCTAAATGAATTCATTTAATATTTATACGATTGTTGGTAGGGGTACTCCGACTTTTATTACATGTTTCTTTTAAACTGACACTTATAATATCAATCATGTGGTAGTTCATATGATATTTACTGTATTTACAAATTGACGTGACAAATCATGTAACACTTATTATGCGAGTTACTAAAAGGTAGTCCATGTAACATTTATTTTTATACCATGTAAATTGTTACGTCAATTTATAAAGAATTATGATAAAAGCTGTAGTACTCAAGTATTTTCCTAATTTATAAACAGACAACATTTTCATCATGAAAAATGTTGGGATATTACAAGTTTTACTACAAAATCATTTATAAACTCATATAATAGTCTATAATTAGTAATAATTAAGAGAAATTGATAAGCCATATTTTATGGCTTAATTATTTCACCAATTATGAATTGTCATGTCATTTTGTAAATGACTTTATAATAAAAGTTGTAATACCCCCTAACACTACTTGGAGCATGTTTAAAATTGCGTTAGGAAAGAGCTTTTTAGAGAGAGAGAGAGAGAGAGAAAAAAGAAGCTTCATTTTTAAGCATTTCTCAAAATTGTGGTTTGACCATTTTTAGAGTAAAAAAAAATTAAAAAAAATACTTCAAGAGTTTTTTTTTTTACACCAAACACACCAATTTTTTTTTACATAATTTTTTAAGTACTAAAAGTATTTTTTAAGTTTTCTAAAACAATCTCAAACAATCTTATAGGACTAGTAATTTTTTTATATAATTCGCGAACCCAACATAAAATTAGCAAGTGTTACGATTAAGAAGCTTGAATCGTTTAATTAAATAAATTAAATTATAATTAATCTATAATATAATTTTATAGTTATACTCATACATCTAGACTACCTAGACATCTCCAACAAACCTTTTATATGGCTCTAAGCCCAACACGCCAAAACACCCATCTTTCTTCCCTCAATTCTGACATCAATATTTTTGGCTTGAAGGACAGGAACGGTCTCCATCTAATATGTATAGGGAGTCACACAGGTGAATGGCCTCAATTTGTATGAATAAGAAAACGACCGACACATTCCAACCAACCAACAGGGGTTTGTATATTAGGGTTATGGGTATACTTTTAATATACAGAGAGAGAGTAGGGCCAACTTGGCAGACAAAAATTGTACTAAATTACTAATGGGGTTTTGAAAAAGAAAGTGACTCCTTGATTGTAGGGAAACTCACACTCACACAAGTCTTTAATGACAGAAGCAGCCCTCGAGTTTTACATATTTGCATGTCATGCCACTGCCGAGGAAACGTCACTACAGATTGAGACTGACCTCCTCCACCGACTGGCGACTGAGATCTCATATTCTCAAGCTAGTTGTCGATGATGAACTTTGGCAGATATTGAGGTTTCAACGCTTACTTCAAGTGAAAAAAATGATTGGAAATCTTTTTGTGCAAAAATAAACGATTAAAATTGACTCAATAAAAGAATAACTGGATTCCTCCTACAATTTTTTTGCACAAACAAATTTCCATTTTTTTTTTTTTTTACACCAAAACAAGCCAAACTCCTCAATTTCAACTTTCAAGCCAAAATAATTCACAGAAAGTAGCATTTGAACCCGTCCGCCACGAGTATAATGGTGTAGTAAATTTTTTTAGGACGACTCTATGATTTAAGCTCTTAAAATATTTATTTATTTAATTTTATTAAATTTGTAATAAAATGACAAAATTTGAACAGTTTAATTAGAAGTAATAGTTCAGATTTTTAAAATTTCAATGAACAATCAAGGGCAGGCACCGACATAATCGGATTGGAAATCCTTTTTATATTTTTTGGGATAACAAGAGTATTCGGGGCTTCGCCTCGACTAGATATCCGAAACACCATGCAAAGCGGGACGTCCCTTTACACAGGTCGAGTGAAGCTCGGGCTTTCGTCCACATGTATGACTCGAAGAAATTGTTTGTACTTAATGAGATTAAACTTTAAACCTAAAGCTTCATGAGGCACCGAGACCAAATAACTTACCACTCGGAGCAATCCTTTGGAATTGGAAATCCACTTTTCTCAACTTCCAACCCATCAAAATTCAAAACGAAAATCAACACGGAATGGGCCAGGTTTGTTATATTTTTTTTTATATAAACCAACCTGGGTGGAATGGGTCATAGATTTTGTTTTGTTGTACTTAAGAATATACATGGCGCCATATAATTTAAAATTTTAAATAACATGACAACATTTGCATCATTAGATTTATGAAATAACTTGAAATGAAGAGATCAAGATCCATGTAAAAGTGGGTATTTACACAGCCCTACTTAAAATTACTCTAAAGATCCCAAAAATCTTCTTCGAAACAGAGAGGGTTTCATGTCCCCCAATGAAAACTGATCTAAAATATTCTAGTAACACTTGTACAATATGATTATATATTTAAAGCTAACATTTTTAATTCACTAACAAAAAAAACTACAAAGAACCAGAAGCTAGCCAACGAACCTTAAGATTGTTCTCTTCAATCAAATAAACCTTCCTGGATAGTTCCAAATTCCTCCTTAAAATGGCAGGCTCTTTGAAGTGGAGCCAGACGTGAGGGACTTGAAATGGTCTGAGGGAACAAAGTCCTGTGGCAAATTTGCCCTCTTCACAATTCTCCTCATGTTGTTCTGCAGACTCTGCTGGACCAATTGCTGCACTGCCCTTTTCTCCTCGCTCATCATATCTTCCGCCTCCTCACCATTTGCGTTTGCATAAGAAGATGATGCAGACCCGCCACAAATCGGAGCTGATACCGCTGCACCACCCGAATTCGAGCCGTAATTCTCAGAAACTTGCTTCCCTTTATCCACTCTCAAACACTCCAACATCCTTGAAGCCCTCTTCTGGGCCAATGTGCTACCCAAAAGCGTTAATTCTAGCAAGGAAGACACGATTCCAGCCTCTATCATTGCCTGCCTATCACCATATGCTTTGTGTGCCATTACCATCAAAATGTAGGATGCCTTCTCTTGGCAACCCGGCGAATCATTCCAATTCAAGGCATCAACCAATATCGGGAACGCATCCGGCGCAACGCTAATCGCCTTTCGACCTTCTGGGGTCAATGCCACATTGCTAAGGACTGCTAAAATCCTCTCGCTCACTTCCATATCACCCAGCGCTTTCAATAGAAATGGGATCAAATCGGTCTCCAAAATGACCGAAACGTTGGAAGCGAAGATGGAAAGATTGTAGAGCGCACGGAGGGCATCTTGCTTGGACTGGGGGCTACTGCTCCGAAGGGTTTTTACCAAGAATGGGATTGCACCGGATGATCCGATCAACGGTTTGTTCAAATCCAATGCGCTCAAGCCAAGGAAATTGGCCACTATAGCTTCCAAGACTGATGGGTTTGGATCGCCCGGAGATTCAATCAGCTTTAGCATCTTGTGAACGCCTCCAGCTTTCACAATGGCCGCTTTGTTCCTGCAAAAGGTTCCAAAAACATGTGGACAGCTGAGAATAAAACGTGATTGATAATTAAAAAAAAATAATAACAATAACACGAATAAAAGCATGGTACTAATATTCGCTAAAAGACATGAACTGAATTAGAAAGGAAAAAAGTCACATTTTTGAAGGATTGAAGAGAAAGAGAGGAATTCAACGATAAAGAAGTGAAAACTAAAAAAGAGAATGCAAGTTAATTAGAAATAAGAACGAACGAAAAGCACCGAAAACGACATGTACTTTACAAAATTACCTGTAGAGACCGAAATTAACACGCTATTAGAGCGAGAAAATGACAGGAAAAAAATAAATTTTAAGAAAAACTGTAGTTAATACGAAAGAAACAAACCAAACAGAGAAGAGAAAGTGACAGGAAAAAAACATAAACAGATTCCGATTCAAAGCCGAAACCGGAACCGGAACCGGAACCGAAAAACTCACACGTCGTTGCCGATCCCGAGATTGAGCATCGCATAGAGCGAGGCGATCTGAGAATCGGCGTCCTCCGAGTCGAGCATTCCGACCAGAGGAGGGATCGCTCCGAGCATAGCGAGCGTCACTCTAGCCTCCGAGCCCTCCTTCGCGCGTAGCCTCACGCTCCGCGCGGCTTCCTTTCTCGTTGCCAAGTCCTCGGCCTGGAGCCCCCTCGCCACGCGTTTCAGCTCCTCCAGCGCCTCCTCCTTCCGCTTCGTCTCCGCGTCGTCACTCTCGGCCTCCGGCGAGTCCGCCATGCTCAAAAGATCCGAGAGCTTCTCGGACCTCACCGCCTTCACCTTCTCGGGCGCCTTGGCTGTTGATCTGACGGTTGGGGCGAAAACTTCGTCCTCTTGGCGGTGTCGGTTACGGTAGCGGGATCCGCCGCCGCAGCTGACGGCGTCGAAGATTACGCGGCGAAATGCAGAACCGGAGAAGACAGTCCATAGACGGGAGTGGCCCCCGGCGGCCGTGGCAGGGCGGTCGAGGATCAATGACGCGACGTCGTTTCGCTGACACTTGGCCATTTCCTCCGATGACGTGTCAGGCCAACCACATTGCCAAGAAAACCAGTACAAAACTTCTAGAGAAAGAGAGAGAGAGAGTAGAAGGAGAAGAAGACAATGTTAATTAGGTTTTCTATGAGCGTTTCAGTGATCAGTCCAGAGAGAGTGTGTGCGCAGAGGTTTTCTTTTTTGTATTCTAAATTGACTTCTTGTTTCGTATTTATTAGTGCTTCAGGGAGTGGACGGAGCGACGGTAAATGGTTTTATTTTTTGTTGAAACCACAAAATGGTTTTATTTCTGTCCCTTTTTTTATATGCTTACAAAAAAAGGGACACAAATAAAAATTGTGTCCGTTGTTTTTTTATTTTTTTTTAAAGAAAATTGTGTCCATTGTTTGTAAAAGAGTTAGAATAATAAAAAAAAAAGAGTTATATTATTCAAATATTTTCTTTTGTTCAGTATAAATTGAAAAAAGAAAAAAGAAAATTGAAAATGAGGGACCGTTGGTCATGAATCATGATATTGTTATAAAATATAACCTTTTTCGTTACCCTTTTTGGAAAGAATTTTTTTTATTTTTTATTTAAAAAAGTGTTCTAATGTGATATAATTAAAAATAATTTTAAATGTATAAAGTTGTTTATTAATGTATTTTTTTTAAAAAAAAAAAAAACAACAACAACAAACAAAGGAAAGAGAAAAGAGAAAATTGTTTTTTACAGACGGATTCATTCACTCTTTTTTAAAATGACAAGAAAATAAATTCAAATAAGAGTTTGTGGAGTTTCCATAATTATAAGCATTGAATTTCTAGATTTAATGAAATCCACGCTTAAATAAATAATAAAAATGATCTCAAATTCAATAATAATTTTAAAAGTTTATATTTGAGAGAATATATTTAATATATTACATTCAAATGTCACTCAAAACAATATTCTCTCACACACACGTTATTTACTTGGAAATGTTGATAATAAGAAAATAAAAACACATTTTTCACAAATACATTAAGGAACAATTCAAAACAAAAATATCTTCCAAAATACATAATGCATTTTAGAACAGACCAAAAATGTAAATGACCACTTCGACCAAATATAAATCGCCTCTGTCGTGGGGAGAGGTGTATGGTTATAAACTTTCTAAATTCTTTGAGGTAACAATACTAAAAACATATAGCTAAAAACTTTGGAGGCAGATTCTTAATAGGAAAATTATTTTTTACTTCTCAATGTTTGAGCGAATTTTTAATTTAGTCTCTAATATTTAATTTTTTTTTTACAAACATTAAAGGGGTGTATTATAAATTTTATAACATTGGGGACTAAATTAAAAATCCGCTCAAATATTAGAGAAGTAAAATATAACGTTCCCTTTTTAATAATTTGTTGTCTAAATTGCTACTCGATATTTGCTTTAAAAGATAAGTCTCACATAAATTTTCTCATATTTATTATCTGAATTGTTTACAATTTAAACAATATAATTTTTGAGAATATGTTTTCTAATTCTTATGTCAAAAAATAAAAAATAATATTAACCAAAAATAAAAATAAAAAAAAGGGAGGGGTTGGATATAAGATAGGCTTACCGAAGAAGCCACACCTGAACAGATAAAAAAAAAGGGGCTTGCAAAAGAAGCCAAGTCGTTTTGAGAACTTTTTTCCCGCATTGGGAAGTGTGTCGGTTGTACTAGAGTGTATGGTACTAACACCGTGACTACCATCACTTCCGTTTCTATGCCGTTCACCTAATCTGTACATCAGAGAAGCTTCCTACTTGTCCCATGCTGCTTCAGGGGTCCCCACTTTGTGGGGGGTCAGCATCCGTCCGATTTGAGAGTGCATGATAAATGGAGTAGACGAGGAAGTAAAGCGTTCATGGCGATGGCGGTGATGGAAAGAAAGGATATAAGTCATGTGTGCATGTGTCAAAGTGTGTGCAAAGCACTCTGACTTCAGTGCAGATGGGTGGGTGCCCAGGGACCCGAGCCTGACTATGACACAATATTCCATGATAGTAACTTTTTTTTTTTTTATCATCCATCTAATTCTTTGAATTTAATATAATTTTAAAAAAATGTTAGATAAATTTATAGGTAAACGTGATTTAAGTTCAACCCTTAACTTTTTAAATTTTGATTTTCACTATATAATTTTTTATGAAATTTGAAGAAGGCTCTTCCGTCAAAATTAGTCGAATTTGTCGTCAGATTTTGAAAAAACCCATTAGTTAATTAGCCAACACGACGTGTTTAGTAAAAAAAAAATTAAAAAAAAAATTATTTATTCTTTTCAAATTTATATTACATTTTCTAAATTTAAATTTAAAAACAATTAAATTTTTATTTATTTTTTTTAAAAAATAAACAAAAGCATGGGTGTCTTCAGCCACTCCCCTTTGGCCAAATATGGGGTGGTTTGACCACCCCCAAGGTTACCAAAGGAATGGTTTGGTCACCCTTCAAATGGCTTTGAGGTGGTTGAATCACTCGAAAATGGCCATGGGGTGGTTTGCAGCCCTTTCAGCCATTTTTTGGGGGTGCCGAACCACCTCTATGACCATTAGGGGGTGTTCAGCCATCCCCTTATTTTAAAGAATAAAATTGAAATAGTAGCTAAATTACTTATTTGATTAAATAAGGGGTGGCCGACACACCCTCAAATGGGTAGGGGGTGGTTCAGCCACCCCTTCAACCATTTCTGAGGGTAGTTTAGCCACCCCCTATTAGCCAAGGGGGTGCTTGCTTTTGTTTTTTATTTTTTTGTTTTGTTTTTTTTTTTTTTGTTTTAATTTTTTATTTAAATAAATTTGAAAAATAGTATATTTTTTTTTTAACTAAACGGCTTTGTTTTGGCTCATTGACTAACAGATTTTTCAAACTCTGATGGCAGACTTGACTAATTTTGACAAAATGACCTTATTCAAATTTCATGAAAAATTATGTAGCTAAAGTCAAAATTTAAAAAGTTGGAGATCGAATTCAAATCGCGTGTTTACCCATAAATTTATCTAACATTTTTCATATAATTTAATTTAACAATAATATTTTTTCAATTTTGGAACAAATATGATCAGTGATTATGGGATTTCTAAATCTTTTACAAACTGGTGTGATCATCTGCATGATATTTACCATGTTAATTATTAAAATATAAATTGTTGCATGATAGTCCATATAACATTTATCACGTCTATAAATTTGCGTGACGTTAAGATGCAAAATCCCAAACATCACAACATATGCAACGTCCAAAAAATTGTAAGAGTTGGGTCTATTCAACTCTTTAAGGTACATTTTGGATGGATTCAACTCTTCAAGGAGTTGTGTGACTTGTGTCTGTTCATTCTGAACAAACATTTTCGATAAAAACACATCCCCATGGGAGATTTGATGTGTGAGCGTGCACACTATTATAACTCCTGACGAACCTTAGACATTGTCCCAATAATGGTACTTGAAATAATATGCCAAAGTTAACTCCAAGCCATAAGCTGGGAAAAATAAGTTGAAATTGAAAATTATTACTTTGTTATCTACCTTAGAGCCCAGCCTGAATAAGAAATAAAATAACAATGGGTGGTTGTGGCATGAGATTATAAAAAATTAAGGATAACAATTTCTAACACGCTTTGCAAACTTGATATAAAATTAAAGGATTGTAATTGAAGAATCTGACTCGCTTAATTAAATAAGTCGAATTATAATTGATTTATATAATATTATACTTATGCCTCGATACAATTTAAATTTAAAATGTAAACAAGAATTGACACCCTTCTAAAAGCTTAGGTCATAGCCAAGATTGCATTAATTATGAAGTTCACTTTTTTTTGGCAGAGTTGTTTAATTTGCTGCATTAATTTACCCAAAGCATGGGCTTTCAACCACCCCAACTAAGCAAATTTAAAGTTATCAATTATCCACTACAAAGTGTGTCCCCAGTACTGCTAGAATATTATTACTACCATAAACGTTGATTGGTGAAGGGTTAATTCGGACTGTCCTATCCTTGTGCGAGAACATGATCGAACAAGTGCTCGAAAAGCTGAACTTTCCATCAAAATGTATAAAAAATTTTCCCTTCCGAGCTGGGAGCAACTTGAAGAATGTGGCCTTTTATGTGGGGGAGGATCTTCATGGTGACGACAACCAATGAATTGAAAAAAGGTAAAGGGAGATATAGGGTACGATAGCCCTTGCCTCAATCGTACCATATCAGTTACCCTACCATATCATATAATTTGCACGTCAAGTCACGTTCGTTTGATTATGCAATCTCCTTAATGATTATGACCGTTCGATTCGATTAGGTATAGGGCATATTCCCTTCTTTAGATGAAGCACATCGCTCAGAACAAAACAAAAAAAGAAGAAGTAGGTCAAGCAGTGCCTACTATCATCTTCTGCTGGTTTTAATAGGAGAGGAGTCGGTGCATGCATTTAGCTCTTCTAAATGCATGGACCGATTTTTCTCCGGTTGAAATGAATTGGAGATGATCTTAATATGCTCATTAGACATTGCAATAAACAATTTTATTACACGCGATCTTTGCATTTGAAAAGTTCCTCATTTTTTGGTATGGTTAGGGTATTTTCATCAGTTTCTCATATTTATTCTATATTTTCAGGATAAATTTTGTTTTTATTATTTTAACTATTTATTTTTTAATCATCTACATCCGGCTCTCTAAATTAGAGATATACTTTTACTTTTTTTTATTTAAATATAATATTTTAAGAAAATTAGAAAAGAAAGAAAATTAAAAAAAACAAAAAAGTTGAAGAGAAAAATTAATATTTTATTAGTTTAAAAATAAGTAGGGAGTGAAATGACTTTTTACTAGTAGGGTTCCATTTCATGCTCCTTAACTTTTTTCTTTAAAATAGGAAGTTAAATGGAAGCAATAATTGTCTAAAATAAATTTTAATTCTCTAAAATAAAGAAATTCATACATTAAAAAACCGAATGAAAATGTTGTTGAACCTTAAAAGAGCAGCATTTTGCATTCGAAGACTTCTCTCATTTCTTGGTATGGTTAAACCTTCAAAGAGCAGCAGTGTTTTAAGCCAGAGAAAGTAGGACTAAGATATAAAAAAATAAAAAATAAAAAAGTAAAAGAGAGAGAGAGAGAGAGAGATCTGAACCTTTAATTCTTTGCCTAGACGAGGCAAGAGCAGAATAGTCAATGCAGCATGGCACTTATTACTTTCAGAAAAGTGGCCAAGATGCCCATACGAAAAAAGCCCTCGAAAAAATATATATTGATTCAAAATGTAACTCCTCGTTTGGCCCAATCATTTCGGTTACTTATTATGACAGCATTCACATTGTTATTTTAGCAACCCGATTTGACTTCTGTACTGTTAAAATATTACATAATTATATATATATATATATATATATAATTTCTCTCTCTTTTTTGTTTTGTTTATTCATATAATTTCTTTCTCTTATCTAAAGCATGCTCTTCTTTTACACGAATTTTTAAAATATAATCATTAGAAAAAGATGAATTTTAAAAAATGTAACCTTAAGGAAGCGATGAATTTTAAAACTATGATTGTTAAGAAAAAATAAATTTTCAAAAATATGATTGTTTGAGAAAAAAAATAAAGAAATTTTAAAATATAGTAGTGAAAGCTGAAAAAGTGAGTATCTAAAATAAATTTTTTTTTTTTTAAAAAAAATTGCTGAGTATATAAATGCTATAATGCAACCAAATGTTAAGTGAAAGGTGCTACAAGCTTTGCCCAATACTTACACAGGTTGTTGATAGCCTGTTCATGTGGGTAGTCCTTTTAGATCACTGCATGATTAAGCAATTCGAGTTAGCCTAAAATGCTAGACTTTCTAACCCTTTGGGACCTTGGGTACCACTTTCAATTCTGCCAAATTATCTAGACCTTTGCTACTAGAATTTGGATCCTCCGGTTCTTTTAACATAATGGTAAAATTGTCTCAAAAAATGTGAAATAATAATTTTGTCCTTAATTTTAAAAAGAAATGCATCGCCTCCGAGTCTCAAATTCAACTGAACTGGATAAGATTCAGGTCCTTGCTACTAGGACGTTGCCGACAACAAATAACCAATACTTAGAGCTCACGTGACATAAGCGGATAGAAGCCGCCACCATACTCAACTTTTGAAGGTACTATAATTTTTATTACAAATTTTCTACAATTTCATGTGACATTTACTACATCAACCATTAAAATGTAAAATGTCATATACCAACATTAAAATTACGCACTAAAATGTCTAATAGACATAAGGTATTATACTGATACTTATTTCCATAAAATGTGAATTGTAGTAAAAGTTATAGAGCTTGTTAAATAACATTTTTTAGGATAGCTTTTTTTTTAAAAAAAAAAAAAATTAACAAAACCTCAAAAGTACTTTTACCTTAATATCACATCATAACCATAAACAGTATTTAAAAAGTTTTGTCAATCAAACCCACAGTTACCCAAGCATTTTCCTCCCCTTCTTCAACGACTGGTATAAAAGATTGTTCAATGATCATTCATATCATGTTAAACAAATGATTAGCTAAAATTTTCCTTAACTCAACATGTTAGCCATACACTTCTACCATTTCATTTTAATATTTTTTCTTTATTTATTTTCACCATTCTCAAATAAGAGAGAATCAAATTGATTTTTTATTTTTTATTAATTGAACTTATACATTGATGAGTTATCATGATTAGCAAATTTGTTGAGAATTATAACAGCTAGTCAAATATTTAGCTAGAGTGACTAGTCGGATGGAAAGCTTCTTCTTTTTTTATTTTTGATATCTTTTGCTACCGGGCTAGCCAAAATTAACCTATCTAACTATTTCGGCTAGCCCATGTGAGTGCTAACCAAATCTAGCACTCACAAAGATAGGGAAAAGAGACGGGCAATACATGATCTGGCTATGCGAACAAAACAAATGGTTAAAGCGAGTATCTTTGGCAGGTATAAAAGCCCGCACAAAAATGCGTAATAGAATAACAATTATCAGATGAGCGTTGTACTATTAAGACACATATCTTCTTTCATTTAGTGAACACCTACAGAAATTATGATAACAGGTACCAGCCACCAAAAAATCTAAAACCCATGTACCTGATTTTACAAATTAATAATGCATAGCGAAGAGCCTAAAGTTCTACTTGCTTTCTGTAATAGGGAGATACACGCCTTCAGCTGCCAACCAAACATTGTCAGCACGTTTTTCTCGTACACCACAAACCTGTACAGGCACACAGATTGTTAATGGATAAAATTCAAGTTGAATATAGGGGTGGCAGTTTGGGTTCGGGCCATGTCACAAAATAAGTATAAGATTATATAGATGAATCATAACTTCCTAATTTTGTGTTGGGTTCGTGGGTTGTCAAAAAATTGTTAGCCCTAGTTGAGTAAGCATAGTTCTAGTAATGTAAGAGGGGGATAGGAACCCTGAGCAGTAACTGAAACGGCAAATCTTTTGAGCAACCAACATAACTAGCAACGTTTAATTGCATTAACTGCTGAAGAAAGAAATAGCAATTTCTTGTTCTCACCTCCTGCTGCCCTCCCGCAATGCGGGTGTATTTTTTGTCATGACTATGCAGGTAGCCGGCAGTGTCCACATGTTGAAGCCGAATCCTTTGATCTTGCTTCCAAGTCTTCCCACTCCCTTCAATCAGCAGCCTATGAAAAATCGCACCAGTATGGAGCATCAATCATAAACAAGACTGAGACAATTAGCATTCTAAAAAATCATTCTAGGTCTCACCTCCAAAAATCCCCCGTGTCAGACTCAGTTTCTCCCCCATAGCAGCTCACCTACACTCAGCAGTGCAACTTGCATTATAAAATCCGAAAGTCATAGATTTCAGTTTTAAATGGAACTTTCTCCCCTTGTCAAGAGGTGAAGTCATGGGTTCAAGATCCATCAGATGTGTATTTGTAACTCACCAACTTATATATATATATATATAAGTAAATCTCAGATTCAATACTATTATGAGGCCAACAAAAGTTAGCAGTTTTAGTCAAAGGTCATATCTCTGAATGCATAGAGGATACTTACATTTGATCTAATCAAACAATCACTTTGTAATAAATCCGCAAACTGAACAGTGATATGGCAACTAAGAATATATAGAAACTCACATCAAGATAGCATATCTTGTCTAAAATGAAAACGGGGAAAAAGCCATATTTTAAGAGGAAATTTCGCAGAGTAGAATTAAACCCAGAAATATCTAACAGGAAGATGATAATGTCAAACAAAAGGGGAATTAAATAAACTCAAGGCACAATCATGAGAAAATTTCTGGAATACATTAAGAAAAATTTTCACCTTCCATTATCAACTAAAGTGCTTACCGAGTTAGGTGAAAAAGGTTTCTCCAAATAACAATTAGATCCTTAAAACTGGATTATACAGGACAGATACGAGCTTTTAATGCATGGTAGACAAACATTTCTTTTTCCACTCCAGATTTCAATAATCAGATCTAAAACAAATTAACAATCAGAATGCTCTTCAATTTAAAACAATATGTCTAAAGCCAATAATTAAACCACGAATTGTACCTCGGCAACAACAAAATTAAATTAGTTTCCCAACACAAGAACATGTTAAGAAATCCAAATGGCCAACATGCGGCACAATCCTTACTAGTTTGCAGCAGTTGAATACTATTATGCCTGTGTGAACAAACAAACAAACAAACTTTGCACAACCAGCTTAAGCAGTTCCACCTAGAGTCACTAATAGGAACCAACAGCCATTGGAAAAGGCGAAAAGCTCTTATTATTATTATTCATGTATTGGATTAGGCCAATTGTGCACAATATGAAACAAGACTGCTCAATCACATTATCCAAACACCCCATAAAAAAACAAAACAAAACAAAAAAACACTTAAGTCAAAATTACTTGCAAATTCTGCAGTACATGAAACGGATATGAAAACATACAATAAACAATGAAGGACCTATACTGACCTCTAGGTTGCCTGTTATTGGAGATGCATGCAAATGGCTGTGCAGCCATTTCCTAGTCCTCATATGTTGCAACTTGATGATTGTCCCACTTGTAATGGCATCACCTTGTTTGGAAGATGTTCCTGGCTGAGGTCTAACAATCTGAAAATGAACCATTTTATGTCCAAAGTCAAAACCTTAACCTGGCACATACAATAGGGATTACTTTTTTTTTAGCCAAGTATGTCAGAAACCACTTTCCTAACCAGAATGTTTTCACCTTCCTGAAATTTAATCACATATACCAATCCACTCAAACTTAATCACATATATCTATCTACTTGTCATTGCAACAAAGTCAGCCGAAGGACACAACCAAGAAATTGTGTAAAAAAAAACAAAGACATGCACAAACAAAGCTTGCATCACTTCTTGAGTGGCAGGCATGAGGAAAAAGTCTCATGGTGAAGTACTTGTGCATTTTGAACCCTTGTATGCATTGCTAGTCCCCAGCACTCTTGAGTCTTGATCCAAGCTAGCGTGTTGTTTAACTAGTTATAGGGCCACCAAACCAGCCCCAACATAGTCTTCATCTTGTTTGGACTAAAACTTCAATGGTTTTTCAATGACAGCACTTAATATAGTAAAAATCCTTTGAATATTGGTAGTTTAATCAACGCAGTTTCTTGTGACAACAATTAAATAGAATGTAAAGAGCCAATATAAAATAAAAAAGTGTTACAACATTAATTAAATAATTAAATTCACAATTTTCTATCGACCTAAACTTTTAAAATAAACGATGATTTGACATAGCATCAGAGTTTAATTCAAACTCTAACTCGACAATTTATCTCTATTTCAGTTAAATATCTACATTTTTTAGTGAGTTTCACTTTGTTAAAGGGAGAGTTTGAATCCACACATGAAGGAAAGTGTAATAACATTAATTAAATGATTAAATACACAATTTTCCATCAGCTTAAGCTATAATTGGTGATTTAACAAAAAGATAAAATGGACACACTCACACACATACATGCATATCATATACATTTATATATCCACACAGAGAGAGAGAGAGAGAGAGAGAGAGAGAGAGAGACGATACCCAGTAGCTATTGGAATCATCAACGTTGGGAAACCCAGTAACTGATTGTTGCCCACTACCAGAACCGTATGGTACATCATGGGAATGCAACCGAAACTTGGTCTTCTCGTGCATCAGCTTAAGAACTGTCCCATAAGTAATCTGCCCAATAAAAAGAAAATTAAGGATCAAATACAAATACTAAGATCCCAAATCCAATTAACGTTTGTTTGGTTGCAAGGAACGAATAAATGAAAACAAAAATTAAATTGCACTTAACTCACAGTCCGGGACCATTGAATTAGATTTCCATTTAGTGCGGATTCTTGTTCACGACAGATTTTTAGTGTACGACTTGTTAAACAGGTTTTATTAGTTTTCCTCGCTCATTTATGACACCAACACAAAATTCGTATAGCTCAACAAAACTTTCAAGTGTTATGTTCCGTTGTTATTGTTTTGTACTTTCCCCAAGCACATTCATTGTTATTGTTACTTTAATAACATTGTATAGAATCAAAATAAACCACGTTAAATTCCAAAATCAACAAATTGCCCTTCAATTTCGAACTGAAATTCCTTTCTAATGTCCCATCACTATCTCGGAAACCAAACAGGTTCCTTCGTTTCCTCTCTTTGTCCCATACTTTCCAAGGAACCAAACAAAGCGATGAAAACACTTCTCAATCGTAAATATTGATATGAAAGTTAACGAACCTCGGCGCCTTCAGATGGAGCAGCGGCGGAGGCAGGGGAAGAGTAGCCGTAGTCAGGATCGAGGCCGAGGAAGAGGAAGAGAGCGAGAGCGAAGAATCCGACAGCCATGGCGAAGAGCAACCCTATGAACCAGTTCTGCTGCCAGAAAGGGAAATCGGACTGCAACGCCTTTCTCGACTCCCTGTAAACGATCCGAGCCGCTCCCGATGTAGAAGCCCCCGCCGGCGTCGAAGAGGACGAAGAAGAAGAAGAAGGTTTTCTTCGAGACAGACTCTGCGAACCTGAGGAAGCCACGGTGAGGAACTCTCCAGATCGAATCGCGAGCGACCGAGAGAGAGATTGAGGTTCGTTAGGGTTCCGATCTGTGAGAAATGGTTTTGGTTCCGAGAGAGAGAGAGAGAGAGAGAGAGAAAAGGGGTTGAAGAAGAGACTCTGGGAATTGACCGGGGCGTCGGGGACACGTTGAGTGACATGTTGCATGCGAATAGAGAAGAGACACGTGGATATTAGATGACGTGGATGGTTGTTAATGGACGAAAGTCAGTCAGTAACAAAAGCCTGACCCCCTCCTTGACTCTAGGAAAGGGTATATGTGTGGGATAAGATCCTCCAATTTTAAAGAATTTTTAAATTTTTAAATTTTTAAATTTGGTGAATTTAGTCCCTTTTTTTATCAAGTTATTGTGTTTTATGACGTATGAAAGTGTTGAACAAAAATTTGTCTTTTGGCATACTAAAGAGATTAACTTGAATTCACAAAATTTTAAAATTTAAATTATAGTGAATCTTCATATGTACGTAAGACAGAGAATATCTATTTTATTGATTTGTTTTTGTTGAATGTATATGTATGTAGGCAAAGTTTAATCTTAGAACAACGAACAAATATCCGAGACTTCAAAATATTCATACAAATTAATTTTCCATGTCAAAACAGAAGTTTGTTTGTATAAGTTATTTGGTGTTCCTCTTTAGTTTAGGTTGAATCGAATTGTTGATTTTATGGGTTTAGCTTTTTTTTTTTTTTTGGAGGGGGAGGGGGGGGAACTATACTTATCTTATCCTCTTTAATCTAGTACACAATTTGATGTGTCTCTCTAATTTTTTAATTTGGTTAATGTGCCCTATTAATTTATTATTGAGGTTGTCCCATTTTTACCCTAAAAATATATAAAAATGTCTATAAAAAATCCAAAAAAGTGAAATTGAGGGTATTATTGTGATTTTCTTCCCAAAATTATTTATATTATGAAAGGTATTGCTTGCAAAGTGAACCATAATGATATATTAGTAGCATACATTAACCAAATTAAAAGATTGTAGGACATTACAAATTAAAAGGTAGATTGAGGAGGTAATTATAGTTTCTCATTGTTGTTATAAATTCAAAGTATGGGAAACTACATTTACTACCCCCCTCCTCAATCTACCACCTTTGTTTCAATGTATCTCACCATATTTCAATTTGGTTAATACCGTTTGGTAATTTCTCCTCCGACCAGAATAAAAGATCCCATTGAAGCGGCTAATTCCATGCATATTGTCTGTACATCTGGTCGTACAAATTGCATAGTATCATAAATAGCTACTCCGGGTATTACCCACCCTCCGGGAGAGTTTATAAACAAATACAGATCTTTGACATCATCCTCTATACTAAGATATACCATAAGACCGATAAGTTGATTCGAGATCTCGCTATCAACCTCTTGGCCTAAAAAAAGTAATATTTCTCGATAAAGTCGGTTGATTAGGATAAAATTGTATCCTTAGGAACCGTACGCGCACCTTTTGATGCATACGGTTTACCAAAAATCGCGAAAAAAAAAAGAATCAATGTGTAGATTACAGCCCTCATTCTTTTTTCAGAGTGGGCTCCTTCTAACTTCTAACAAAGGGCTTTTTTTCTTGCTCTGTTCCGATACAAAGCAAGCTTAAAGGAAGCATGCAAGCACTTCAATAGTCTTCTCTTGATCCACTATGCATTAAGCAAGTTAAATAAACAAAGCCTCAGAATAAGGAATAAGACAGGCTCGACAAAAGAGAGAAAGGGAACAGAGCAAGAGAGTCCGTCCACTGGAAGAAAGAAGGAATAAGGCAAGCCAGCCAGGTAGATTAGTTGAGTAGGTATTCACTACCCCACCCAACCAAGCGAGCCATACAGCAAGCAGGCACCAAGCAAGCCACAGGACTGAGAGCCTTATAGTTCATGGAAGTAGTTCTTATCAACTCAGCATTAAGAGTAGTCTTTATCAAGTATGAATAATGATAAACAATGCCTAAGCAATGGAGGGAGACTACATAAGGGATACCTGCTGGCTAGAAAGAGAAAGGGAGTTATGATTATTCAATAGTAAGCAATATTATAAACATAGCCATAAGCAAGGGTCCGAAGGAGATTAATTAGAGTTGTTATTCCGAAATTTCATAAATAAAGAAAAGAGATAAAATCTTCCTCTCTTTTCTTTATGAGTTCCGCACCAAGGACTCAAACCATACTCCGAGGAGAGGGTCGTGAAAGAGCTTCTCCGAGAGACAGGGTTCGAAACGGTGCATCCCATGCCTTTCTTGGTTGGACCAACCCAACCGGCGATTTCCGTCTTCCTGAATTAGGAGAGCAAGAACAAGTCTCTCTTTTTTTGGGGGGGAGCAGAGCAGTCAAAGAATGAAGCAAACCAAATGATTGTTCTAGAATGGCTATTCCTCACAATTGCTCGTTGTGATGCAGCGGAACCATGGCAATTAGGATCTCAAGACGCAGCAACACTTATGATGCAAGGAATAATGGACTTACATCACGATATCTTTTTCTTCCTCATTCTGATTTTGGTTTTCGTATCATGGATCTTGGTTCGCGCTTTATGGCATTTCCACTATCAAAAAAATCCAATCCCGCAAAGGATTGTTCATGGAACTACTATCGAGATTCTATTAATCTAGTATTGAGGTTGTAATGTTCCCCTTTTGCCACCCCAAGAGATAAAAATACCCATAAAAATCATCAAAAGACAAAAATGCCTCTTAAAGAAAAAAAAAGAAAAAAAGAAAGCAAATTATTTCCTTTTTCTTCCCCTTTGAATTATTTATTATTATTATTTTTGCTTTTTTTTTAATGGACATTTTTTTATTTTTTGAGACAAAATGGGAACATTGCAACCTTAATAGTAAATTGTACGGCACATTTCCCTTGTAACATTTTTTTTCCATTCAATTAATATATATATTGTACGGCACATTAACCAAATTGAAAGATTACGATAAAATTACAAATTGAATAGTAGATTGAGGGGGTAAATATGGTTTCTCCTTTAAGGATCCAAATCTCCATCAATTTGCTGTCTAAATTGTTTGTAATCTTGACAATAAATGTGAGAGAGGTTCTATGGGTCTCACCTGCATAAATAGGTGCGTGAGCTACCTGAGATTTGCTCAGGCAAATAAGTCTCATATAAGTTATTTTATATTTACTATCTGAATTACTAACGATACAAATTGCAAAATTTATGAGAATCTTTATTCATATTAAAGTATTCAAATTGTATTGTAACAAGATTGTTATTGTACTTGTAAATTTTTTTTTCGAAAATGTAATTTACATATGTGAATTTTAACATTTTGAAACTGAAAAAACATTTTAAAGAATGTAATATCAAATAGATAAAATGTTTTAAAAATTACAAAAAAAAAAAAAAAAAAAACGAAACAAAAAGCTCTCTTTGGCCTTGGATACCTTCCATGTCCCATGGAAATCTCCACCGACGACCAAGGAATTCCCTCCGAGGCCCCTGAGGGGCTATGGAGGTTCCTCCATGACCATGGCCCTCTACAAAAGGTCCCTGCATGGTCATGGTCCATGGAGGTTGGACCTTACGGCCACGTTAACGTAGAGGTTATTTGTTTATTTTGTTTTATAGTTTTTTTTTGGGATATAATTGATATTTCAAAAGAATTGTGTTAATTTTTTTGAAAAAATATGGTCGAAATGATCTATTTAATAAAATCTTCAGCAATAACAATATTTTTTATAAAATTAAAAATGCCAAAAACTTTTTTATTTTTATTTTTTATAAATAGTTGAGGTACATAGATCGATCTTAAAATTAGAGAAGCAAATCCCAATCCCACAGTAAAAAATCATATTACTTTAAATAAATTGGGTTGGAATAATTAAACTGATATATCATGTCACTGAATTTTAATTTAGTGAGAAAAAAAAATTATCAGTTTATCCTTATTTTTTTTTTTTAAAAAAAAAACGAACAAGTGCATTCGTGAATTCAATTTCAACATGTGATAGAACGACGTGTAATAATAGTAAATAAAAAACATAATCGAGATTCGAGAAGCATGGAATATCCGGGGTTCAAGAGGGTTTATTCCCTAAGGCTAAAGGGAATGTTAAAATGGAGGAATGTTAACCCCAACACCACACACATACGGAGGAATGTTAAAATTTATATTTTTATTTTCTAATAATTTTATTATATTTTTATTTTTATTTTATAACTATTTTACTATATTATTGTGATAGTTATAACTAATTTTTAAATTAATTATTGTTAAAAAAAATAAAAATATAAGGATTGGCCATGATTGTCAAATAATTAGTATTGTGAGATAAATTGGCGATATATAATATTATTCATATATATATATATATAATATATATATATATAATTTAATGTGAATAAATTTTTATTTTAAATTAGATTTGAATTTTATTTTTAGAGCAGGTAAATTCTACATACATTTTAAAAATGTATGTAAAAATTACACACTTTAAGAATAAATGTCAATTTTGACAAATTGAATTGGACAAATGACACAAGTCATGTGCTATGTTAATTTTATTAAAAATAAATGTAAAAATTACGTGTTTTACCTGAATTGAAAGAATTTTCACTACCTCAATTTAAATGAAAACTTGATCCATGTGAATTGTTTTTTATTTTTGGAAAAAATGTCAAATAGATATGAGAAGATATGGGATATTTTTTACTCTCCCTTGAACAAATGTCAACTACACTAAAAAAAAAAATAGAGGATAGAAATTTGTGTTATTATCAATCAAAGCATACAAAAATATAAGAAGAAGAAATCTATGGAATGGATCACAATATTAATATTTATATGCTATTTGTGGTCATGTCATGACTTTTTTTAGTTTTGTTTTATACGAGATATTTATCAAATTATCATAAAAGTAATGCTATCTGTGCGTGAGATTTATGTACGGATCTTTATGCGTTGATTTGGTGGTCGGCATCACCGCCAACCACCACATGGGCAACACCGACATCATATTGTTTGAAAATTTTTTTTAAAAAAAAAGATAAATCGACAATTTTGAAGGGATCAATCTCCAAATTTACTTCTTGGTGTTGATCATGACCATCTCCGGAGTGGAGCCACATGGACCCAAAATTTTAAAAATTTTTTAAAACATACCTTTAAAAATTATTTTTGAGTCTTGACCCTCTAATATTTATTTTTTAGTTTTATTCTCAAACTTAAAATTATAATTCAGTTCCTAATCATTTCGATGGCTTCAAAGCTGATGCGACCACCTCTGAAACTTTGGTAGGGTTGATGAACTTAACTGAAGTTTTAGCACTTTTTTGCTTGAATAGTTAGTAATTCGAACAAGAAAAGTGAGAGAATTTTTATGGGGCCATCACCAGGGCCACAGCCACCCTTGAAGGATTGTTATACCCCAAAATTTTTTAACATATACTCTTAAAAATTTTAATTTTTCTTTTGCCTCAAAATTTTTTATTTTTTTTAAATATTCCCTTAAAATTTATTTTTGACCTCCCAATTTTTTTTTTTTTCAATTTTGCCCCCAAACCTAAAATGCTAGTTACACCCCTAGCCATCACTTCAGTAAATGAGTGGACTGCTTAAAACTTGTTTGAGCAGATGTGTTGAGTTAGATCCACTTTTTATATATTGTGTGAATTATAATAAGATGAACTAATAAAAATTATCTCTCCTTTACTGCATGAATTCTTAGCTATAAAACAGCAAAATTAATAAAAATCTTGTCCGATGAACTTGAGATGATGTTAGGAAAATATTGTTAGGAAAATATTGGTTTCCCAACAATTTGCTTACAATTTACGTACGGCTTGCATGTAAATTGTAAGCATATAAAATTGCGTGTAATATGACTATATGCGATGCTAGAGCATACAAGATTCCTATCCACGTGTCCCTCAAACGGAAATCAAAAAGTCCTAGAACCAACACAAGTTAACTGCCGGTATCTTTAAGTTCTTCAACTCCTCCTTCAAAAGATCGGTGAAAAATGGCAGGAAGTGGAGTGTTTGCAGAGATCATAGAGGGTGATGTGTACATGTATTACTCAGATGGTGAGTGGAAGAAGTCTGCTTCAGGGAAAACTGTTCCTATCATCAACCCCACCACCCGCAAGACCCATTTCAAGGTCCAAGGTAATCAATAACCCCCTTCAATCCACACCCACTTCCTGTTTCACCTTTAATTTGAGGAAAGTGTTGTTCTTTTAATTTTTTTTTGAAAGTTGTTATGTAAGTTTTTTGCCTAGTTATTAGTTTCTGCAGAGAATAGATGGTGCAGAGTCAATTTAGTTTCTGTTTTGGAGAATCTTTTTTATATTGTCTTGCTTGAAAATGGATGGTTTTCCAATCATGGTTGTTGCTGTTTCTGCTAGCGTTAAGTTAGAAAACCCAAAAAAAAAGAAAGCTTTTTCTCTCATAGAATTAATGGAATACAAAAATTAATTGGCTCTGTTTGTTAACCTCTTTTAGAGGGGTTTTTTTTTTTTTTGGAAAAGTGTTGGTGAAAGTAATTTTGAGTGTTTTGCATTGTTTGTTCATTTTTTTAAAAAGAAAAAACAAAAGGGAGAGAAAATCTTTAATTGCAGAGTAATCAATTCTGCCTGTTATAGTACTAAATTCTCAAATTTTATAAATTAAAGCTTATATTGCTGCAATTGTTATTGAGTCGAATAATTGATTAGACATGTTTTTCAATAATTAAATCCGAACAGCCTGCAGTCAAGAAGAGGTGAACAAAGCCATAGATGCAGCAAAAACAGCACAAAAATCTTGGGCAAAGACCCCTCTATGGAAAAGAGCCGAATTGCTTCACAAAGCTGCAGCAATATTGAAAGAGCACAAAGCATCCATTGCAGAGTGCCTCATTAAAGAGATTGCTAAACCAGCCAAGGATGCAGCGACCGAAGTATGTATACTCCATGTGTATTTGAGTTACACCACTCTGCGCCTTCTAATAAGATTGAACTACTTATAAAAAAAAAAATCAAAGCTAATATACTTGTACTTTAAGATTGAACTACACTATTTTTTTTTTGGAACAACTCACCGAACATGCTTGCATTAGAATTGGGTTTTGAATTTTTTTTTTTGAATGTTTTATGGTCTGTTGTAGGTTGTTAGGTCAGGAGATTTGGTGTCATACTGTGCTGAAGAAGGGGTGAGGATTCTTGGAGAAGGGAAGTTCCTGGTTTCTGATAGTTTTCCTGGCAATGAGAGGACCAGATATTGCCTCACTTCAAAGGTAATTTACTAACTTTACCTAATCTTTCTAAGGTGCTCATGTGCTGTTGGCAACCTGTAGTAATTTGTTCTATTATTGTTGGCAACCTGACATGAAAGGGGTATTCTGCAAGGCCTTTTGACTTTTTCCTTAGGGGAATCAAAATACACAAGGTATATCCAGAGAATCATCGACCAACCACTGCATTATACATTCTCAGAAAAAAAAAAAACCACTGCATTATATATCTTGGAAACCCTTAAACCATCGTAACATAATCGGAATGTCAATTTCATTTGTTTTTATTGCCAAAAAATGTTAATAAAGTAGTAGGCAACAAATTCCACAGAGATCCTTCTGCAGAATAATATTACAAATCAAATTAGAAAATTAAGCATTCAAAGAAGATTCTTTGCCTAATACAACTAGAAAAACCATGGGTAAAGAAGGTAGATAAGATACAATGTAAGGAGCAGTCACGGGTGGAATTAGAATTTTAGGTGTGTGTGTGTGGGGGTGGGGGGGGGGCGGGGGTAAAAATAGAGGGTTTATCTATAAAAAAACATATAATTTAGAGGAATTTTTAAAATTTTGGGGGCAGTAGCTTGCATGAAATTCCGCCCTTGGGTGTAGTGATTAGTGGCAGTGGGTTTATGTCCCAAGGATGGGGCTGCTATTACTGGGCATGTGGAAATGACAGTAATGTTTGGCTGTAAATGCATCCAAGTAATTCTTGTGTGTATTTACAAGTCACTTTTTATAGACTTAATGCATGCAGTGTCTTAATTCATGACTCATGACCAGCAAAATCAAGATTTACTTTGAAAAAAAAGGTCCATTATTTGACCAGATAATACTGTAAAATCTGGCCCCATGATGCCATGAGGAAATATTTTTGGTAGTCAGGCATTCTCTTGATTTTTGACCTCAATACCCGTCTTATTACTGATGTTAGGGGAAAACTAGATGTGAATTTAGAATTGGAAGCTGTATCAAATACTAAGTTGAGTACTATAACAGAAATTGAGCATTCAGACAGGCTAGTTCAAACAATGTGAGAGACTCTCCCTCTGCTGCTTCTTATGTGATGAATATAAGCATTTTTGTTCCCCATGTGTTGTGACAGTGACAATGATTAAATCTATGAGTAGCACATTTTTGTTATCTTATTGTGTATGAGTTCCCCATGTGTTCTCAGACTCTTATTTATCCTATTTGTATTAGATGAGTGATTTGGACTTGTGCCTGTATGCAGATTCCATTAGGTGTTATTTTAGCTATCCCACCCTTCAACTATCCTGTCAATTTGGCTGTTTCAAAGATTGCTCCTGCACTTATTGCCGGAAACTCCATTGTGTTGAAGCCCCCAACCCAGGTATGGGATTAACCCTTGACGATCCTAGTATAAATCTATTTAACTGGTTTTCTTAGTCAAGTTGTTCTGATGAACTAATGTTATTCCTTGTAGGGTGCTGTAGCTGCATTGCACATGGTGCATTGCTTTCATTTGGCTGGCTTCCCCAAAGGCCTTATTAGCTGTGTTACAGGAAAAGGTTCTGAGATTGGTGACTTCCTTACAATGCATCCGGGGGTCAATTGTATAAGGTATTCTTTTAGTCACCTTAAGATCGTTGTTATTACTTCAACATATGGAGATATACACCTTAAACCAATACAAGCTATTTGAAAATTTTTGTTGTTTTTATTTTTTGGCCATGTGGCTTGTGCATCCCTCTATAACCAATTAGGCATGTGCAATTGTGTACTTAAACTAACTCTGAAATTGAAAACCAGATATGATAATAGAGACATTGTATTTGCATGTCCATTAAGTAGCACGTTCTCCTACCTAATGATCATCTGCCTCAGCTTCACAGGTGGAGACACGGGAGTAGCAATTTCAAAGAAAGCAGGCATGATTCCTCTTCAGATGGAACTAGGTGGAAAAGATGCATGTATCATTCTTGAAGATGCTGATTTGGATTTGGCAGCAGCTAATATTGTAAAAGGAGGCTTCTCTTACAGGTGAAGTAAAAAATATGGAATTGCCAAATGCACTCACTTTGACAGAATTCTCCATATCATCAAAGAGTCTTAAATTAATATTAGAGTTTCTTTGAGAACATTTAACCGAACTTTAACAGATTTCATTTTACAATTTGCTTTTTATTCATGAATAGAGAATTGAAGTACCAAACTTTTCGTAAAATTGAAGAACGAGTCTAGAGTAGCTGCATAAAGTTCCTTTTTCCCCCTGTATGAAACTTTTTTCCCCCAATGTTCATATTGATCTCTATTTCCGCTCCTTAACTAGAAGAAAGAATGATATTGCATAAAAAAAAAAAAAATTGTTTTCTAGCACATTGATGCACCCTCACATTGTCGGCAAGGGAGCAATGTCTTTCTTCCTGGCTGTTTGTACAAATAATTCCAGTTAATTCTGGGCTCCAACTTCTCTCATGGAAAATAATTTATGAATCACAATTTCATCATTATGGCTCTATCTGCAGTTCAAGCACATGTTCTCATAATTTTGAATTGTTATCTATATCAGTGGTCAAAGATGTACGGCTGTAAAGGTTGTCCTGGTCATGGAATCTGTTGCTGATACTCTTGTTGAGAAAGTTAAAGCTAAAGTAGCAAAATTAACTGTTGGGCCACCTGAGGATGACTGCGATATTACTCCAGTTGTTACGGAGTCCTCTGCTAACTTTATTGAAGGCTTAGTAATGGATGCAAAGCAAAAAGGAGCAACATTCTGCCAGGAGTACAAAAGAGAGGGAAACCTCATATGGCCGTTATTGTTGGACAATGTTCGACCTGATATGAGGATTGCATGGGAGGAGCCATTTGGTCCAGTCGTACCTGTCATTCGCATAAACTCTATTGAAGAAGGAATCCACCATTGTAATGCTAGCAATTTCGGCCTTCAGGTATGATATTAGTCAAACTTTGCTCATCCACCCAACTTCTCATTCCAACTTGTCCAACTTTTTTTCATAACAAGTCAATAAATTGTCATTAAAAGCGTATATGAATAGAAAATATTGGCAGTACCAATAAAGATCTTAAATCTTGTTGGAGTTTCAATTAATTTTTTCTTTTTGACCTATGGCTGTTTGAATCATTTAACAGTTTTCGTTTCAAAAATCCTCTGCATCATCGAAAATTTCAGTCCAACTGATTCCAGAATTCCTTATAAGCTGATATACAATTGCAGGGTTGTGTTTTTACCAGAGACATAAACAAAGCAATTTGGATCAGTGATGCAATGGAGACAGGAACTGTTCAGATTAATTCAGCACCTGCTCGTGGACCAGATCATTTTCCTTTTCAGGTGCATTATCTTTCCATGTTACAGAATTTCACGGTTACATGGGGATATTTCTCACTATCTAATTTGGATAAAATAATCATTACGAAGAATTATTGTAAAAGTTTCAGAAAGTTGGAAGGAACACCACTTTCTTCTTCATGTGCAAGTCAATATTCACTAATACGATGAGTTAGTAATCATAATCATCCAGCATAGTTGGCTACATGTGCTTTCACTTCTTTTTGGCATTACCAAGGACAGACTATTTTTCTCTAAATCGGGCCAATCTATTAAACTAGCATGTGTTCAAAATGCATGTGAGAATTCAAAGACAACACTTTCTTTTCTTTTTTGAATGGTCAAAGAAAACACTTTGAGAAGGTTGAATAGTTCTATTTCTCAATGCACGTTTACATGTATACATCGCTACTAATATATACAAAATCATTACAGCTCTATAACATGATTCTAGGAATTACAATTTTCTATGTATGGAAGATGAACGATGACAGATGATTTGATAGGAAGGTTTGGAGATTTGATTTCATTTACTTCTAGATAACAATCACGGTGGTAAGTGGAATTCCATGTTGGAAAGATAACAATCAAATATCCTGAAGATTTGATTTCATATCCTTGAAGATGACAATCACAGCGGTGGAGATGGTGGACTTCCAGTCTTCCATGTTAGGAAGACATGAGATTATTTCCTTATCTTCTGGATATTTGATTTCATGGGATGTTTGGTTAATAAGAATTACATATTTTAGACACATGTCAATTTAAAAGGCTGAATTTGAGGAAATTTATCCGACTCAATTTAAAGGAAAACTTTGCCCACCGATGATTGTATAGAATAGAAAATTTACTTCTTTTCCTTCCAAAACAAATCTTACTGATGTCATTTTGTATTTTGCCTGGCTGAAATAAGTAGCTGTGATTTGAGTAATTCTTTTTGAATCCCTTATGTATCATTCTCTAAGTGATTTTTTAACACTGCTTTGTTACAGGGTCTGAAGGACAGTGGAATTGGTTCCCAAGGAATCACTAACAGCATAAATATGATGACAAAGGTTAAGAGCACCGTAATCAACTTGCCCTCACCTTCTTATACCATGGGCTGATATGCCCCTAAGGATATAAATTACATAATTTTCTTGTTGATTGTAAGAGAGGAAAAAAAAAAAGCTTATGTGGTGGAACTCCTGAGTAGCCACTGCAATATAAAAGCTTCAGTGAATCAGTGACTTCCTTGAACATGAGTATGAGGATCAAGTATTGCTTGTTGTAATGTGCACTTGAGCCAGTTGAGCATCTAGGAAACAACAAAAAAATAAAAATCATGTTAAAAAACCTCAAATACTAGTCTGTATTACTTTTTATTTGAAAAAGTATTATAATGTACCATAAATGTGATTTTTATTATTATTATTATTTTTTACGAGTGTTCTATGTTTTAGGTTGTTTATTAATGTTTTTGTTTTGAGATCATAAAACATAAGACAAATAAACTTTTTAACAAACATAGCCTCACTTTTTATCCAAGCAAAAACATTATCACTCAAAATGATGGAAAGGTTTCACTTTTATAAAAGTAGTTCCCCTTACTTTTATTTGTGGTTGTAGACTGGACGTACCAGCTTCCCATCAAATTTTCTTCTTGCTTTTGTTGGGTTTTGTTTTTGTTTTTGCTTTTGTTTTTTTTATTTGGGGGGTGGGTCTGTTTAGTAATTTTGTTTAGGCAAATCTCGGGAAATTTTTTCAAGTTAGTTGCATTATGTTATAATATTTATTAAATAATAATTAATTTAAAATTTTAAAATAATTGATAATTTAACATAATATGAGAACATATATTCTGCATATAAAAAACAAATAAATAAATATTCTGAGTTAGATAATTGGCAATTTAACACATTAAAAGTATGAATTAAAACTTTACTTCTCAAAAAAAAAAAAAAAAAGGGTGACAGCAAAACTCAAATTCATTAATTGCTTGTCTTTTACATATTTCTTGGTATTGGCATAAAATGGACGTCAAATTTTCTCTCAAATTGCGAGAGAAAAGTGTAGTCCATGCAAGAAAATAAAAGATGCGATGATTGGTGCTGTTTGGTCCACTTTCTTTTCCTAATGTAGGCAACCATTTGAGGATTTTACTTTTACAGTATCAACGAAATCAAAGCACAACTTTTTTTTTTTAATGGACAAAGTTTTTTCGGGTTGGATAAATTTTTTAATTCAGTTTATTAAATTGATACATGTTTTTAAAGTATATACTTTTTACATGCATTTTTTTTTTAAAATTTTCAAATGTATTTTCAATAAAGTAAATAATTTTTACATGCATTTTAAAATATATGTAAGAATTATATGTTCTATAAACAAAAATTAGTTGAGTAGGCGAACAATTTAGATAAAAACTCTATTATTTTACAATTTGGTCATCTTTTTGAGTGGCCAGGTTAGGAAATTTCTTAAGAGTATTACAACTCCTAATACAAAATCATTTACAAATTGAAGTGACCGTCCATAATTAATTAAATAATTAAAAATATATAATTGACTAATTTTTGTTGCTTAATTATTTTAGAAACTATGGATTACCATGTCAATTCATTATAAAATTAAAGTATCCCAATCACCATTCGAAACATTAAATTATTTAAATATAACATACACGTTACTTTCGTCGTTTCTACATAATATGGTCCTCTTTAGTTTAAATAAAATAGAGAGAAATTAGTTTATGGTCATGATTAATGTCATTAAATATAATGGTATAAATAATATCATCGTGATAAATATATTGACATATCATTACAAAAATTTAAACAATATAACACTGCCTACACTATTAAATACAATAACTTTAAATTATCCCACATAAATTCAATGTCCTTATCCCATCTCCATATTTTACGGGAGACATATGATGGCCAGAGTACGTGGCATGTGTCATGCAACCAGGGTCATCTAAATGCTAATTGACTTTTTTTACCCGCTAAAGCTGTTTTAATTTTTTTTAGGTAAATAATTCATTAATTTCCAGATAAGCCCGCAGGTATCCGTGTTAGACCCGAACATTTGATTTTAATAGAATTTTATACAATGATTCATTTGCAACTTCCGGGTCAGATTCTATCCTACTTAAAACATCCCTAAAATTGACGACTTATGTCATACGCGAAATCTATTAAATTCCATGTTTTATAAGTTTTTTTTTTTTTTTAACAAGTTTTATAAGTTTTTTAAATATGAAGTGTTGCAATTTTAAACGTGTGATTTTAAAAAATAACAATTTTAAAATACAGTTAATAAAAATATAACTATTAAGAAAAAAGTTAAATATTAGATAAAATCTATAAAAAAATGTTATTTTTATAAATTAAATGTTTAAAATTATGCATTTTTTAAAGTCCCACAACCACAGCAAACTCTTGGCGGATCATTTTTAGATTTTTTAATTTTTTGAATTTTTTTTTGTTTCCTTAATTTTTCGCATTTTCTGATTATTTTTTAATTTTTTTTAATTTTAGTGCTTAATTTTTTTTTTCTTCGTATATAATGGTTGTGGATATTGTTAAAAACCATTGTGAAATGTGACACGACACCTAATACGTTCACCACCATTTATTCCGAAACCCAAAAGAAACACAAAAAAAATAAAAAATAAAAAATAAAAAATCCAACGGTCCAGGCAACCCCACGTGGACCCAACGTCCTGAAAATCAAAAGGCGGATCTCAAACTCGGAATTTAACTCAAATTCAATCCCCACGAGTCCAGGCTTCGCTGGATCCTCCTTTTTATAGGCGCTCCATGGTAAAAATCTAGTACCACACGCCCAAACACAAACACAGAGCCCAAAAAAAAAAAAAAAAAAAAACTCAATTTTATATAAAATATTTTAGATCAGTCATTTTATTAATTTTTCCGCGAAATTTGTCCTGAAATCCCTAAAAAAAAAAAAGGAACCCTAAAGTTTCTCTCTTTGAAAATTCCCAATTCTCTCTCTCTATCTCTCTCTCCGTGTCTTTGTCTCTACGATTCGTGCGTTCTTAGGGTTTCGATGGTGTGAAATCGGAGCGAGGAGTGTGAGATTTGGAAGGATCTAGGGTTACGAAGCGAGCAACAATGGCGACTTCGGATACGGAGCTCGAGGAGCAGCTTCTGCAAGCTGGGAATAGGCTCGTGGACCCTCCGTCGTCCGTGGATGAGCTCCTCCCTCTCCTCGACGTAAATCACTAATCTTCTTTCCCACTCGTGCTGAAAATTTAACAAATTGTTTCTTGGAGTTTGTATGTGTTCCTGGTTTTTTGTTTTGCGGGTTTAATGATATGGGTTCGTGATATTTTAGGCAATTGAAGCTTTTGATGTGGAGTTTTAGTGGTTTTATTGATCTGTGTTATTAGTCTTTTTTGCCGTTTTATTATTGTGTTGCATGCTGTGTTGCTTATTTTCTCGGTTTATAGTTTTATTTTCTCAATTAATCTTATGAGCTTACTTCATCGTACTGCTTTCATATGCACTTGAAGAACTAGTTGGAATTGGAAGTTGCGCATGCAGTGTAACTAATCTCCCGATGTTAAGCTGTTGTATTTTTATGAGTCTGTGACACTCATTCTTGACAGTACCTTTGATGAGAGATTTTAGTGAATCTTTAGCGGTGAAATTTTATTTTATTTCTTTAGTGTTGGGCTAGCATCTGTGTATAGTAGGTCTGCGCGCATATTTTTGAAGTTATGTATGCAGATATGCGCGCCTTTCTTCATTAGCTGTGGGCATTTGTTTAGATTCTGCATTAAACACAATGCCATATTGGCATTACACTCGGGATTGTCGGGAATGAGCTATAACTAAGATGGCATGTAGTTTCACATACATAGGGAAACACGAATGACTTCAGATATCAGTATTTATTGACAAGATTTAATTAATTAATTAATTAATTTTTTCTCGAGCAGTACAACTAAGGAAACCAAGTTGGATACTGAGAAACTTTTGAGTTCATTGAATTTTCATTATTGTTGTCGTAACTGTAGAGGAATCGAGGGAGTGAACGAGGGGAGAGAGATTACATTTGGAACTCTATGATCTCCGTTTGTTTTACACATAAATTCTGGAAAGAAAATATGGAAAAGAGAGGTACATTTTGGATTATAACTTCTTCAAAGGAGGAGGACTTATGGATAAGCATGGCACTATAATAACTGAAGTTCTTGTTTCTTTCCTTTTCTAGCTGCATTTTTCATCAAAACATGGTTGTAAACATGAGTTGACCCATTTCTTCTTAGAACTTACTGTCCGTTTGTTTTGCTTTCTAACAACGAACTATTGAGAGGGGTGTGTCTTTTTTCTTTTAATTTCTTTGCTGTTCTTTACATATACACACACATATATATATAGACATATTTTCTGTTATGTGTTTAATAGATTTAAATTCAATTTCAAGAAGTACCTTTAGAGGATGTGATAAATTCTATTACTTTTTTTTTATGTGAACTACTTTTAGAAGATTTCTCTCCTTTTTTGAAAGTAGGGAAGCCCTATTTTTGGTCATGGCATGGGGTGTAGGTGGGGCATAAAAGGCAATCATCAGGGCCTGATGTGTGCATATGCGTGAAGCTCGTGATGCTGGATTTATTCAAAGTGGCCTCAATGATGTATTCCTTAAGTCTACAAATGACCCTGCATAGGTTATATTTTCAAAAGTTGGAGCATTTACAATTTTTGACAGTTTTTTTTTGTTTCTTTTCCTTTCAAGCCTGCAATGAACTAGGGAGATGGTGCATATTCAATAAGTATCTTAATACTCTTTAAAAAAATGCTCCATTCTTGTTATAACCAAACTTGGATAATCCATACACTCTCTTGTTGTTAGAGCTGTCGGTTTTGGTTTACTGCTATTCATATTTGTAATTTTCAGTTTGTTTTACTTGCACCCACTTCCCTTTTTGGTCTGTTTCATTAATGCTGATGCATCTTCCTTTTGCAAACATTATCAAATGAATTTGCGACCGTTAGGCTGTAAAATTTTTGAGTATCAGGCAAATTTATTGTCCACTGTCACACCTTTGTCCATTCAGAGAATGGTTAAATGGTTTTGTTTATCTTAATTTTTGTAATAATGCGAGGTTGAAAATAGCTAAAGATGTTACTTTTTACTTGTATTCATGGTCGTTGCATTTGAATAATCCTGTTTTTAATTTTTCCCTTGCGATTTTAGCGTGTAGAGAACTGTCTATCAAGAGTGGAACAATCTCCTACCAAATCAATGCAAAGTGCACTTTCTCCATCACTGAAAGCATTGGTTGCTGATAAACTTTTTAGTCACTCAGACGTTGATGTAAAAGTTGCAGTTGCCTCTTGCATCAGTGAGATAACAAGGATAACTGCACCTGATGCTCCTTATGATGATGACCAAATGAAGGTACTTGGAACTAATTGGTCTAGACATTGGGAGAAAAGTTATATACAAACTGTCTGTCTCTTTGTTCTCTAAAGGTTACTGCGTCTTTATGAACTTTCATTTTATGTTATGCAGGAGATCTTTCAGTTGATTGTTTCTTCATTTGAAAATCTATCTGACAATTCCAGTCGGTCATATACAAAGAGGACCTCAATTCTTGAAACTGTTGCTAAGGTCAGGTCATGTGTGGTGATGTTGGATCTTGAATGTGATGGACTGATCCTTGAGATGTTCCACAATTTTCTTAAGGCAATAAGGTATGAACAATTATTTTCCTGTTGAGAGTCGCCCCTTCTTGAGGATGTTTTGTGATTGACAGATAGCTGCTGTAGTATGTCTTTCATTCTGAAGTCCGGTTATCTATTTGATACATTGGATTTGTGAAATGGTACATATACATAATACATTCACCTTTCTCTAACCAAGACAAACTTTGGTGTCAGTGGTGCTATTGGGAACAGGGTTGGCTGCATGTAAACGACCTAATTGTAGGGCATGATATCTGTAAATTAATGGTTCCTTAATTGATCCTACTGGATACTAACATACAATTATACACCTGTGCTTTGTGGTTTGACTGCCGAACTTATGCTTACACCATCTTGAAAGACCTATTTGCATATTTACTTGACATAAATTATATCAATCATGTATTGTTGATTTATGTCAAGTAAATATGCTTGGAGCCTAAACTGTCATTATATGGCTGAATCCCATGACAACTATTCTCTTTTACATTTGTTGTTTGTATTGTTATTTTGCCAGATTAAGTCATCACAACAAAGATTAGCAAAAAGAATAAGATAATTGTTTGCAAATGCGTATGGTTTATTTAGTAGCTCCCATGGTTTGAGATAGGGTGATCCTTTGTCACCATTTCTCTTTGTTATTGCGATGGAGGCTTTGAGTAGAATGCTTTTTGCCACTGTTAATGGGGGCCTTCTATCAGGATTTTCTATGGGGTCTAGGCATTCTGGTGTGATTGACATCTCACATATGTTGTTTGTGAATGACACTTCCGTTTTTTGTGGAGCTAAGCTTGATCATCATCTTTGCTTTCTGCGGGCTTTATTTTTATGCTTTGAAGCTGTCTTCGATTTGAAGATAAATTTGCCTAAGTTGAAATTGGTTCCAATGGGTAATGTGGAGAATGTGGTATGGTTGGCGGGCATTCTGGGCTGCAGTGTTTCTTTTTTGACTTCAAAGGATCTTGGTCTTTTGTTAGGGGCCTTTTTATAAGGCCAAATGTATTTGGGATGGAGTTATTGAAAAGATAGAGCGTTAGTTGGCTAGTTGAAAAATGATGTACTTGTCTAAGAGTGGTCGGGTTACACTCATCAAAAGCACACTTTCCAATTTGACAACATATTTCTCGCCCCTCTTTGATTGAACTGTGGGTGTTGCTAATCGCATTGAGAAACTTTATCGAGATTTCTTATGGGCCATGATAGGAGAAGAGTTCAAATTCTACTTGGTTAGTTAGTCTAAGGTTTATTCTTTGATCACTGAGGGTAGGTTGCTGGCATGGAACTTAGTGTTGTTTAATCGTGCCTTCTTAGGGAATGGCTTTGGTGTTATGTGCATGAGAGAGAGGCATGCTGGAGAGTTGTGGTTGACTCCAAATTTGACAGTTCGTGGGGTGGGTGGTGTTCCAATGAACTACTTGGGTCGTATGGGGTGGGATTCTAGAAGAATATCAGGAGGGGTTTGGGGTCGTTTGCTAGTCACACCAGAGTTGAGGTTGGAGACGATACCAAGGTAAGTTCTTGGCATGATTTGTGGTGTGGGGATAAGGCCCTTACGGAGGCTTTTTTCAGATTTATTTGCTAGTGCTTGCGCCAAGGATGTTTATGTAGCGGCTCATTTGGAGCTTTATGGTAGTTCAAAATGAGTTGAATGTACGCTTTGTTAAAGCGGCTCATGATTAGGAGGTGGATGTCTTTGCCTCGTTTTTTAAATTTGTTGTACTCTATTAGAGTAAGACGAGAAGGTGAAGACAAGCTTTGGTGGATCTCCTCTAAAAAGGGGTTGTTCGTTGTTAGCTCCTTCTATAAGGTCCTTGTTTGTAATGGTGGCATTCCTTTTTCTTGGAAGAGTATTTGGCGGACGAAGGTTCCTTTGAGAGCGGCTTTTTTTTGCTTGGTTGGCGGCCCTAGGAAAGATTCTTACCATGGGCAATCTAAGGAAGAGACAGGTCATTTTGGTTGATTGGTGTTGTATGTGCAAGATGGATGGGGAGCTAGTGGACCATCTTCATCTCCATTGTGAGATAGCTTGTGCATTATGGAGCGCGTATTTTAGTCGTTTTGGGCATTGATGGGTTATGTCTAGAAGAGTAGCTGATTTGTATGCTTGTTGGTGGACGGGTAGTAGCTCTCAGAGTGTTGTTGTGTGGAAGGTGGTGCCTTCTTGTCTTTTGTGGTGTATTGGTGTCTCTGGAGGGAATACAATGATAGATGTTTCGAGAACCGTGAGAGGACATTGGTGTAGCTTATGTCCTCATTTTTTAATACTCTATACATGGACAGCAGTGTTTTTAGCTTCCTTTATGCGTAGCTTTCATGATTTTCTTTTTCTCTTTTCTTCTCCTCCTTTGGTGTTTCTCTTGTATATTTTTTATGTACCCAGGTTGAGCCTTAAGTTTTTTAATGATATTTCATTTACTTTTTTTAAAAAAACATTTATCAATTTGCTGTTAGGGATTTCAGGGCTTGTTTAGCTATTGTATTAAAGTGAAAGTGGAAGTTGCTAGTAATATATTACCACTTTTGTTGCTTGTTAAAGGAACAAAGGGTGAATGGAAAGCTAAAATGTAAATGCTATTGAGATCGATGGTGTAGATCAGGTAGAAAAGAATTACTTTTTTTGTTGATAAATTCAGGTAGAGAAGAATAACAGACCTGGCTGAAAACTAAATAAATAAATAAAAGATATGAACAATCGAGAAGGATTTGTATTTAAAAGTGTTGTACTCAGTTTTAACACATAGAATATAATGTAAATCAATATCAAGTGGTTGAGATTTATGGATTGTTTCCTTATGCATGACTCATAATTTATTCATTGTCTTTTAGAATTTGTTGGGGTGGAATATTTGGGGAAACAGGAAATTCATACCATGGAAAAGGATCTAGGATGAGATAATATTATTGGATGACTTGAAGTGATAAGTTTATGTACCTTTTTTCCCTAGTTTCTGCTACTCCCTGTTTTTCATCCTCATTTGATGATTTATTTGGTATGTTGAGAGCTTTGTTTTTATTGATTTTTTATTTTTTTTGACAGAGAGGTATGCAGCAGTCCTTTTACACTGTTCAGCCCTATCCTCTTCCCAGATTACCTAATTTATTGCCTTTTAGTTTGAATTTCCTGTATACCCCCTATGTAATAGGGTTCCACCCATTCGCGCTTATTTAATGATATTGAAATTACTTGTATAAAAAAAAAAATTCCTCTTTCAAATCTATATTGCCATTATCTCCAATAAGTTGGAGTTACTGTCCCTCAAAAACCTTCTTGTTATTTAATTTGTTTCAATTTGTGATTTATCTCGTATTGCTGATTGTTCCCCTTGTTCAACTGTCAGGGACTATCACCCAGAGAATGTCTTTTCATCTATGGAGACAATTATGACCCTTGTTATAGAAGAGAGTGAAGATATTTCTACAGAGTTACTATCTCCCATCTTAGCCAGTGTGAAAAAGGACAATGAGGTTAATTATACAGTGTGACTGACAATATGCTTCTCCCCCCTCTCTATTTTATTAATTTTCTGACATCCTCCATTTGCAGGAAGTTCTGCCCTTGGCTCGAAAGTTGGCGGAGAGTGTGCTTGAAAGCTGTGCTGCTAAAGTTAAACCTTATTTGATTCAAGCAGTGAAAACCTTGGGAATATCTTTTGATGATTATAGTAAAGTTGTTGGTTCAATATGCCAAGAGACATCTGGCGCCAGTGAGCAGAATGAAGTCCATGCTGCTGGCAAAGATATGGTATTCCTGTAATTGGTCTTAAGATAGACAAATTTTACATTTGTTGTTTTTTCATGTGTGTGTCTGTGTTTGGGGGGGCTCTTGAGCTGTTGTCTTTTGTGGGATATTCCTTCCATCTGGCCAAGTTGTCATTGGTTGTTGCTTGGGCTGGTGTTATAATTTGTGTATGTGGCGAGAATTTAACCAAGAAATTCTGTGTTTATATTCTGCAGGCTGATGAGAGCAAGTCAGTTGGGGTATCTTTGGATGAGTCAGCCCCAGTACGTTGTTCTTCCACTTCTTTTTAGTGTTTTGCTTTACTTTTTAATTTTATTTATGATTTTTTGCTTCCATGTAAGCTAAGTTTTGAGCCTATGGTGGACATTTACATCATTTTTCTATTGATTAGGAGGATAAAGAGAGAGCAACAGCAGTTGTTTCTTCTGAACAAGTTGATCCTGCTATTCAGAAATCTCCCAACGTGGTGATGAGCAATGGTGTTGCAGAGACTGTGGAAGATGACTCCTTGCCACATTCAAATTCTGAAAAGAAGCAAGAGCTTGATCATCATACTGATCAGTCCAAAAGTATGAATACATCGAGCAATGTCGAACCTGATGGTTTGGACACTGAGAAGGAAATAAATACAGAACTTAAGCCTGAAGAAACTACTAAGAAAAGAGGACGAAAATTGAGTTCTTCTGCAAAATCAACTGAACCTTCTGACAGTTCTCTTATTGATGATGAGGTGGAAACTGAAAAACTACCTGAGCATAAAAGTCACAGTGAGGATGTGCCTAGTTCACCTGTTAAGGACCCATCTGTTGAGGCAGCTGGGTCTACAGAAAATGAAAAAGAAGCTGGCATTAAGCTATCCTCAACTAAGGCTTTGGAGAATGAATCTGGGAATGTTGCTTCTCAATCCCCTAGTGGAAGCCTTCCTGATGAAAGTCAATCCAAAAAGGCTGGTGGACGGCAAAAGAAAAAAGGGAGCTTGAATAAGGAGGCTACCCCATCTGCAGATGATGTTTCCAAAAAAGCATCTGAAGGAACAAGTGATTCAGAAATAAAACCAAATAGACGCTCAGGGAAAAAGGTGCCCGGGGACATTTCTAATGAGAAGAAAACTCCAACTGCAGTAGATGCATCCAAAAAGGAAAGTGCCAGCATAAGTTATTCAGAGGCAAAACCATTGAAGCAGTCGGCTAAGAAGGTAAGTGGAGGCAGTAAGATTGGTGATGGACCCCCTTCAAAGCAGCTAGACGACAAGAAAAAGCGTGGACGTGGAAAAGCTATTTCTGAAAAGGATGTAACAAAATCTTCTGCTAAAGATGATGAAAAAGTACTTTCTTATTGCCTTTGTAGTGATGAATTTGCTGTTGTTTCAATGTAATGCTATGTTGAATTCTGTAACTAAGAGAAATGTTGTTATTATGATTTATGTAGAAAATGGTGACTTCACCAAAGTCACTGACAAAATCAACTAAAGATGATCGTAACTTGGAGGAGACCCCCAAGGCAAGTTCCAAGAGGAAGCGTACTCCAGACAAGGAAAAAGTATGTATTCTTGATTCTGCAATGATTTTTTTTTCTTTTTCTTTTTCCAGTTTCAAAATGAAATTTCAACTTGCGTGAAATATTGTGCTTGGCATTTGAATATGTAGAATGTCCTTCATAGAACAAGTAGATTGCATTCTGGTAACGTTTATGCTTTTGGGGATCAATTTCTTATTGAGTGATTTTCACCTCAGGACTCTGATGATGGTGAGAACTTGGTTGGTTCAAAGATTAGGGTCTGGTGGCCGAAGGATCGGACGTAAGTACCATTATTATTTTCTCTATGCTTCAAAAGATTTTGCTGGAGATCTTCATTAATTGATCTTTTTGAATGCTAATTTTCTGTGAGGTTGTATATCTTATGTTTTATATTTTCTCCATTTTCTTTCTAAGCCATATCTGGAGAGATTTGTTGATTGAACTGTTGAGTGCTGGTGTGTGCATGTGTCCCCCTCATCTATTATTATTTTAAGTGGTTTTGATCAAGTGTTTTGGTTATATGTTATTCAATCATTTCATAGACCTTACAAAAAAAAAAATCATTTTATGGACTAGGCATGTCATCATTTTTTTTTTTTAAAAAAAAAATCTAGGCTCAGCTTCTTTCATGACAACTAATCACTGTAAAGTTTTCAAATATTTTTTCTTCAATTATTGCCAACATTTATTCATCGTGAATACAAGTAGCTTTTGTTGCATTATTTATATATCCTAGACGTCATATACCTGAAAGTTAATGCTACTTAGGTTTCAGTGGTGATGGCTTGTCTCCAGTGGGGTCTTGTGAAAGTTTTGTTGGTAATGAGGTCCATTTTGAAGGAGGGAGGTATGAGAAATTTAGGAGGCATAGAGGTGACAGATGAAGTTGTAAAGGAGGGAATTCCTTCATTAGCAGCGATTGTGATGTGCAGGTACACTGAAGTTTAGAGGATGTTGTATTTTAAATATTAACTAGAAATTGTGAGCCTAAATTAGGAATGAAGTCGAAAAGAAGAATGAGACAAAATGTTGCTTGGTATTAATTGGGAGGTTGAGTAAGGAGTAGATCTTGTGGAGGATATGTAGATAAAGAAAGTGGGTTATATTTATTGGTGTAACCGCTGAGCTGGATGAGAGGAAGCTTTCATAACCAATTTTGTAGGGGGGGAGATCCGAGAGGATCCTATCCTAGACTAGATAATTGAGGTGTGGATCCTATCCTGTATATCATGATTATCACACAGTTGTGCAAGCCCCTGGACCTTGCCACTAAAAGGTTGCATAATCCTGTATTATTGAGTTGTGACTACCTTTCACAATACTAGTGGTATCTTCATAACTTTTCAAATGGTTGTGTAGTAGTTTCAACCTTGATTTGTATGAAGGAATTGTAATTTTACCTTTTGCATTACCTCCTACTAACCGAACTCCAGTTCATTTGTTCTTGGTTGTATATCTATTTATGGAGAAGTTTGGACTTTGATTGGGAAATTCATTGTATGTTTGCTATGGAAATGTTGAGCTTGTTTTTTCTTACGTCTATTTTATAATTTCACAGGTTTTATGAAGGTGTTGTTGATTCTTTTGTTTCTGAAACAAAGAAGCACAAGGTCAGAAGCCAATTGCTCTAGCCATATAACTATTATCTCTCTTACTTTATTTTTAAATAAAATATGAAAATTTATACGGATTATTTTATTCACTAATAAAGGTGGTCTTTTTTTTTTTTCCTTTTCTTGTGCATTGTATTTGATGTTGACTTTTCATTTTACTTTGATTGTGGTGTTCTTCTATATAGGTCTTATATACTGATGGTGATCAAGAAACATTATTTCTTAAGAAGGAAAAGTGGGAGTTGATTGGAGGCGACTCTGTGTCAGATGGGGTGGGTGGTGCCGTGACTTATATTTGCTAGCTTATTCTTTCTTCCTATGTTCTAGATTAATGCTAATATGTTGTGTTAACAGGAACAAGCAACTGATCACCGAAGTCCTGATGCTCCCACTAAAACGTATGTATTGCTTTCTTTGATATCAACTTTTCAATCATGAAATTGTTGCATTATGCTTTTCTTTTGAGATGTTCTAAATTTGATTCCTCATTGTTATTTCTAATTGCTGTCGAAATACAGTCCAAAACCAATTTTAGCCTTTTTTTAGCTTTGTTGCATTATTTATTTCCCTGTGTAGCTCAATGGCTACTCATGAGTGTGAATTCTAGGACTTAAAAGGTCATAGGTTTGACTCATGGGGGACGCATTTAGCCCCTCGGAAAATAGAACAAAACCTTAAGGGTTGAAAAGCCTGCGTACGGTAAGAGCCAACCCAAAGAGGAGAATATGAGTAATGAAAGGTAACCGTTGTACGGGGTATGGGCCTTTACATAAAAACGCGTAGCTCAATGGCTACTCATGAGTGTGGATTCTAGGACTTAAAGGTCCTAGGTTTGACTCATAGGACGTGTCCAGAGGCTTCGGTCAAATGGAACAAAGCCTTGAGGGTTGGAAAGTCTTCGTACGGTAAGGACCAATCCAAAGAGGACAATATGAGTAATGGAAGGTAGTCGCTGTACAGGGTATGGGCCTTCACATGCTAGTATGCTACTGCAACCCTCCTTTGTATGTTGTGTCAGCTTTATATATTGGGCCAGCATGATCAATTTACTGACAAATTTGTCATTCGGGATATTAAGTTAATATTAGCACCAAATGGTGCTGCTGTTGTTGTATGACACTACTTTATGAACTGAAGTTATTTCTTTTTTCAATTTCCTTAACATATGAATACATGACTCCAACTATTTAATTTTCCCTGTTAATTTATTAAGTTGCACGAGTTTCTTCTATTGGATAATCTAAATAACAGTTTTGTTCTTGAGCTGTCTTCTATTGTTGAAGCCGTTTTGTTGTCTGTCACTGCCTAATTGGTTCCCTTGTTCTCCTGATTTTCAATAATACAAGTTTTTGGGTTAAGGATGCAATTATTTTGGTCTAATGAGTTTTTATTTTATTTTATTTTATTTTTATTATTGTATTATTTAAAACCTACATTTAGTGGTTGTCCTTAATGCAAAGTGGCTTTTGTGGCGGGCTCCTTCGGCTTTCTCGTTTGTTTTCTTTGCAAACGATCTTGCTTGTCTTTGTAACATCTACTTTGCTTTGTTTTGATCATTACTGCCAGGTCCTCGAAGAAGAAACTGAAAATAATTTCTGATGAGCGAACAAAGCATGGAAAGATTAATGCTTCACCCAAAAAGTGAGTGATTTTATTAATCAATTGTTGGTGTTATTCTTTAGTTGGCTTTCTAAGAGTTTGGTTTACTTTTCAGGGGTGGAGGTGCTTCCTCCAGCAAATCCAAAGCTACTTCTTCAAAATCTGATCGTAAGTCTCGTGATGGTGGTAAAGTTGATGGCAAGTCAAAAGATGACTCACTCAGGACCCTAAACAAATCAGAAGATATCAGTAGTGGCAAATCTAAGGATCATACGCCAAGAAGTGGCAGTAGTAAATTAGTTGATGCTGCTCCTAAATTGGCTGGGAAATCCAAGAACAATGATCCTGACATACCCAAGACTGGCAAAGCCAAGGATGATGATACCGGCACACCGAGAACTTCCACAAAATCCAAGCAAGATATTGCAAAGACCGGAAAGTCCAAGCAGGACACGTCCAAGAGTGCCTCCATTTCCAAAGGCAAAAATCCCAAAAGTGGTGGCAAGTCTAGTGCTAATAATGGTACTGGCAAGGCAAAATCTGGCGCTTCATCAAAGACGAAAGAGGGTGAGGATACGAAGGAAAACTCAAGTGATTCTGCTAAGGTACCTGAAAGTACAGCAAAGGGGAAGACGCCAAATTCATCAAAAGGACAGGGAAGCGACTCCAAAAGTGGGAAGAAGCGACGAAGGGGAGCCCTAAAAGTTGATAAATCTGCCCGCTCATTGCTCTGAAAAGCCTGTTTTTTCTTCTCTCCTTTTATATAATATTCAAATCTTCCTACCACCATCTTCTGCAGCTTTCTTTGATACTCAGCGCTGTAGCCTGCAGTTAACATAAGCTGTCAATTAGGTATTCTTCATCATCTTTTGACATAATTGCCAGATTGTGACTAGCTTGTAATCCACAGGTAGCCTAGTTTATAGTGGTTTTGTTAGGGGTTTAGTTAGCTTTGCTCTACATTTCTTGTTTTAGATTGAATTCTCATGTTATTTGGGAGACAGCAGTAGAAAACATTGCTTAGCTTTGTTCGAGAAATGGGTTTTATAGGCAGTGTAATAGCTATAGCTTCCTGTTGCAATTCTCACGCTAACCAGGGGGTTTGTGTTGATACTCCAATAATTTACCAGCACCAGGGAAATGTTTTTCTTTTATAAACTACTTTACATCATTTTCGTACTTAATGATGTAAGGTTCCGTCATTATATAATAATACTTGTAAAACGATCCTGATCTCTTCTTTGCGATAGGGCTGCCCGTACGAGAGCTTGTTTGGGCCTCGTTTGCTCGGCAAGTGTTCACGTAGTAGTTGTTCATGAACTCGTCCAATCAAAAGTGTCTTTAATTGGAACGGAGCCCAATATATAAAATTTAGGCTGTGACGTTTGAAGCACTTTCATTTTTGTAGGCAAAAGATAGCCTTTTATGTTGGAGGAAAAAGATACATTAGTATCTGTTGCTGTGTAAAGCTTTTGGGGACGATTTTAGGGGATTTATGGCCCGCCTTTTACTCTTTTACCACAAGTAAGATCACAAAAAAAATGATTTTTAGTGGAAATAAAAAGAGACGCATTAAGTGCTTTGCTTTTGTTAAAAGAGTGTTGTTAGGTTAATAAAGCTTTTATTACAAGTTTTGAATTTGTCATAAGAACTTCTTTTGTTTACTCGAACACTCTTTTATTTATGAATAAAAAATATACTTTTAAGTCCACATCCTTAAGATTTGGATGTAGTCCATTTTGAAATATAATCCAAAATTCAAACAAACATCATGTTTTTGCTTTCCCAGTTTGTTTATCAATTGTATTGTCCTTATTAACTTGGATTCGCTTCCCTTTTTATTTTTTATTTGTGGTGTTTATCCATTGCGAAGTTGCGTATACATTCCCAGATTCGGGGTTTGACTTCCTTGTGTCGAAGAATTCTGATAAAGAATAAACTTTTCTTTCAAATTAAATGGAATGAAATTTTTTCAACTCAATCTTTAATTTAAATGTATTTAAAATGAGTAATAAGAAACTATATTTTTATTCCACAAAAATCCCATAATGATGACGTCGGCAGGCACAAACCCGCTTTGAGATATATCATTGTTAAAAAAAAAAAAAAAAAAGTCAAAGGCTTGGTTGAGATTGCTATATCAACATTGTTTGATAAAAATGTTGTTTCTATCATTCCTCATTTAAAAAAATATATGTGATTTTCAGATTTATTTTAACATATATCAGCTTAATTAACAGATTAAATTGGAGGACAGGAGGAAACTTTGTCTCTTGTAAAATTCCACAAAGTTAAAGGCATTCTCATATATATTTTGAACAAATATCAACTTAATTAACATATTAAATCGGTGGAATGGGAGGAAAACTTTGTCCTTTCGTAAAATTCCACAAAGTTAAGGGCATTCTTTCACATAAAGGTTGGATTAATAGGGACCGTAATGTTCAACATGAATATAATTACACTGCCATTCCGTTGATGACAATTAAAGTTTGTTTTTATTTTTTTTATGTTGGGTGGGTGGGGGTGGGGATGAAGAAAGGGAGCAAACGTGGTGGCTCACAAAAAAAAAAAAATGTCACTTATATTAATAAACATGCACAAATCATGTCCTTGTTGTCAAGGCTGGTGATTTTCACCTATCAATATCAAAACCCAATGATATCCTAGTGAATCTCCACTCCAGCTTTGATCAGAGAAATTGTTCATGAGTTGGGTTGTGAGGCTTGATCACTTTTTTTTTTTGGTTTTTGGATAACTGGAGTATCCGGGGCTCTACCCCAACTAGCGAGAACAAAAGTTGTCGCTAATAAGAAAAAAGTTGTCACTAATAACTTCCTACAACATTCTATGCCCAAAAAAATTGACGTTGAATATTAGTGACGACCATATATTGTCACTGATAAGCTATTATTAGCGAGGACCATATATCATTGGTGATAAGTTGTTATCAGCAATGACTTTTGAACAAGGATAAGGGATGGAGTAGAGCTTAACTAAAAGGAGAGGGTAGGGTGCCACTTCTTTAATTAAGCGAAGATGATATTTCTTTCTGTTGAAAAATCTTATTCGTTAGAGAAAATAAAACCTAAATTTTAATGTATGTAAAACCTTAAAAATTTCATAAAATCGGAAACTCTAGCCCAATTTTCATAAAACAAATACTCAAATCTTTTTAAATAATATAATTCTCAGAATATATAACTTCAAAAAGGAAAAAAAAAATTTCTCTAAGTACATCATACAAATTAATTCCCCCCCCTCCCCCAGTTAATACACGAGATGTACCTTCCTTTTCTTTTTTCTTTTGTTTTTTTTCCCCAGTTGATACAGTGTTCGATAACTGAAAAAGGGAAAAGGAATTGCTTCTTAGTTATTACCAAAAGAAGCCCTAAAACCGAAAACACATTTAAGGATTTGGTTTTGGTTTTCAATAAATTTCTCCCATTTAAGGATTCGGTTTGCTGCTCTCTCTTGTCAACCTTTCAGCAGCGACAAAACCAATTAAGTGGTCCATGACAGCTACCTAGGGACCTTCCTATCCAGTATCCACAAGGACCACAACCCTAAAGTGAAGCTATATGACGTATTTAATTGGAAAAAGGACAAGTTAGATAGATATATCATATAATATAGGTATACAATTACATTGGTGACTTTATGGGCGTGGTCTGTGCTTCCCCTACATCCAATCTTTTCAATATGTTATTACAAGTTTATTAATTTGTACAGTTATTGTTGAGAATATGAATTTTTAATAATTTTGTTGTTTNGGAATACTGTGCTGAGCTCTTATGAGGCTCACTTGTTTAAATAAGTCTCGGGCTGTACGTCTACCTTTTTGCTCGGGCATATAAGTCCCCCACTATAAGGGACTTCTCAAATTTATTCTTGTAATATGAACAATAAATTATTAAAGATTCAAATTTTTGTTGTTGGAGCTAGTAGGCTATTTCTCAAATTCTTTCTCTCTCTTTCTCTCTCTCTCAATAATTAAAAGGGATGCATCTATTTCATGTCAATATTTTGTTTAGTTGTATATATAGTGTCATATTATTTAAAAAAATTTAAATAATGTGACAAAATACTCAACATGTGGGGTTATATATGCTATTATTATATCTATGAAATATATGTACCAACCACACTTTTTTATTTTTGTAATTTCTTATTCCGTGAGATCCAATGTGGGGAGCATAAGCATACTTGTATGCGTAGAAAAAGAGAAAAAATAAAAAATAAAAAATCAAGCATACATGTATGGTCTGTGTATTTTTACAAAAATCATTAGTTTCTCATTATTTGGTTTAAACTCTAAAAATGATATTAAAAAAACATTTTTGTTGTTTTATCTCGTGCCAAATAAATATCATTACCCATCAGTACTACACCTGGAATAACCTTCAACTGAAAACCAACTAAAAACCACCACACTCCATAGCCAACAACTCCCCCAAAAAAAAAAGAAAGAAGACACTCACCAACTATTACTTTCCTTGTATGATTTTCAAGATAATCTCATGCCAAAGACAAGACCACCATCCACCTGACCCTTTCCCCATTTCTCTAGAACCAGAGCACCCAAAAATTTTGTCCGCTCACAAATCTTATATTTGCCCCAATTATTAAGGTCAGCAGTTTTTTACATGACTCGATTTCAAGTTCGACACGAATTCAATATAAAATTATTGAGTTAGGATTGAGGGGTCTGACAATTTAATTAAATAGATTAGATTATGATTGATCTATATAGTCTTATATCCATGTCTCGACACGACTTAATTTGAATCTTACAAAAAATTAATGAGTTTAAGTTAAATGGTCTAACTCATTTAATAAAATAGATCAGATTATGATTAATTTATATAGTTTATACTCATAGCTCGACATAATTCAAACTCGCAATGCGAACACGAATTATCACCCATACCAATTACACACTTTAACCAAGCTCCTTGACCACACGCACCATAGGCACTTGCACATCCTTTAGTCCTACACACATCCTTACATTACCTCTGAAATCCAAAATCTAATGCATGTAATTGGTCTCAACTCTTATATATATTTTTTTTAAAAAAAAGTCTGGGACAAAATCGAATGTAAAAAAAAAATTGAACCAATTACCAAACCCTAATTATGTTGATATTATTTCATGAAATTTAAGTTTTCCTTTAATTTAATATATTTCAATTATCTTTTTATTTGTGTCTATCCTCCTTTGCTTCACATTAAAAAGATATGAGATTTATTTGTACTTTATAAGAGAAATACAATAAGAGATTGTATTTCTCTTATATTAAAATAAATTTTGAGTAGATACATATTATTGGTATCACTCTTTAGACTGGCATGCACGCATGCTTCGCATTACGCTTTAGACGCACTTAGCACTTTTCTTATTTTAAAACTTTCGCATTGTCGCACATTTAGATGTATATTTTTCTGATATGTTCAAATGCAGTTTAATAACAGTTTTTTATTTTATTATTTAAAATTCAGATTTTAACTATTTTTTAAACTGCTGTTTCAACAGTATTATTTTAAAATCGTCTTTAACTGCTTATCCAATAGTTATAATTAAACTATTGTAAACTGTTTTTAATTGCTCTGTTGATTGAATAAAAAAATAGTGTTCTTCATATTTTTTTAATTGATCTTTTTTCTTTTCTTCTTCTGTTCTACTGTTATACAATTTCTTGTTTTTTGAGTAGTATTCAAAATTTGCAATCTGTACACTACATTCAGACAGTATTGTATCTTGAGAACATAATTGTTGTATTTTCTTTTACAAAACTAATTATACAAGTGAGAGGCAATATTTGTTTAAGAGACAGATTTGTATTCNGTGCTCTTCACATGCCACGTGATCCCATATTCAATCAATCAAGTGGCCTACGGCCAACTAAGCCGCAAGTGGAGGGCCTTCATAAAATCACTGGCAACAATTCTTCTAAAGGAAAATTCCTAAAAAAACAACCGAAAACTCTCTCGGTGTTTGGGAACTATGGTACCACTTTTTATTCGCTTAATATTATTTTAATATAATTTTTTTTTTTAATTTTCTCATTTTTTTTAACATTTATTTGAAATAATATTTAAATGACTCTTTTTTTTTTTCCTCTAGTATTTAATTTAAAAAATATTTAAATGCTATAAAGAAATGATAGGAGAAGTTATTGTGGAGTTTATTTGAATAAAGAAGTAAAAAATAATTTAGTTCCCTACATGTAAGAAAAATCTAAAGAAAATTGCTGCTAATCTCTAAATTTAAGAAATAAAATTACTTTTTATTTCTCTATAAAAAACACATGCCACAATAAATTTCATTATCTTTTTCTATATCAATTAAATTTTTTTTTACTCTTATTTTATTATTTTTCTTACTTTCTCAATTATTATTATTATTTTCATTTTACTGTTCATTGAGTTGCGTGTATTTTAGAATTATAATAATCCATTGAGTAGCAACTGTAACTACCCAATCGTATAGGAAAGGAAGTAAGCTTTATATGGCATTTGCTGCATGTGCTCTTTTGCAGTTTTTTTTTTCTTCAAAATTTTCTTATATTTAGGATATAAAATAAACTTTAAAGTATATGCTCGTAGCGCTCTAATACCCATTTGACTGTGGCCCATTTACAATTTACTTCTATTTACCAATTAGAATGCGTTAGAGCATTAGCAGCAGCTTCCTTTAAACTTTTTTTTAATGTAGGGAACAAAACTATTTTTTAGTTCCCTATTTAAATGCACTCCACAGCAGCTTCCTTTCATCTTTCTCTATATAAATTAAATGCTAGAAGAAAGAGAGAGGAAAAAAAATTATTTAAATATTGTTTTAAACAAATGGTAGAGAAGAGAGAGAGTGGAGAAAGAAAGTTTTTATATTAAAATAATATTAAGGGAACAATTTTTTGTTCCCTATATGAAGGGAATAAAAAATGGTTCTCTTGGTGTTTCTATAGTTTAGAGAATACTTAAGGAAGCTGCTGCAGGAATTTTTTTGTATTTTTTTAACAATTTTTCTTACACTAGGAAATGAAATAGGGTTTAAAGGAAAAAAATGAGGTTTAAGGGAAGCTGCTGCTAATGATCTTCGATACAATGACTGCAACAATAATTAGGTATAGAGACAATGAATCAGCTTGTCCCAACCATCTCTCTCCTAAGAAGATACCATTAAATTCTCCTTTTAATTAATGGAGTATTGGAGAGTGGCAATACACTCTTTAATCCACTGCACCATAACCTTAGGGAACCAAGAGCTATATAACTGCAATATCAATATCGATCCCTCAATAGTTCATGACCTAACAAGATATTGTCCCTAGTCCTTTTTCCTTGGCACAAAGGCAATTTACTAACAAACCCACAAAAAAAAAAAGGCAATTTACTAACAAGGCTTTGAAGACTAAATTTCAATCGATATTGGTCATAATTTTTACATTACTTTTTAATTTTGTAGATGGTATTGCAACATGAAATATGTTTAGAACTGGGTTGTACGAGTTCTTACTACGTGCTCAGCTTGTTTCTAAAAAGTGATGTGTTATTTCTTTTAAGAATATGAGAAGTATATTTTTTTTTATTAATGCAATTAAAAAGTATATGAAAAATATATACTGTTAAAAAAATATGTACTTTTTACATTCTAAAGGATACATATTACTTTTTTATAAGCTAGATTAAAATAATTCTTACAACTCAATTTGTATGTATTCATATGTTTATGGTACTTTGAGTGTGTTTGGCATCGCAATTTCGTAGATAAAAAATGCGATTTTAAACTAAATTGCAAAAAATAAATCATTTGGAATTGCGTTTTAAAAAAAATTGTAATTTAAAAATCGTAAAAAAAATATAGAGTTTTCAAATTCACTTTTTTAAAAACTGGCATAATTTTAAAGGTTAAATTACAATTTTTTTTAAGCGTTTTTAAAAATTGTGTTATCGAATGATATATTTTTAAATTGTACTTTTTAAAATAAAAACAAAAAAATCTAAATGAACCCTTCAACCTAAAGAGGCAGGATTTGGTACAGTAGCACTAAAGCACTAGAGATGTGGTATTTTACCTCTTTGAGCAGTCTATTTGAGTCAAAGAAAGGAAAGATTTAAGGTCAGATTAAAATTGCGTTAGAAAATAGAGTTTTTATAGTTAAAAAGAGTTTTTTAACATCTTTTAATTTTTTTTAAAGTGTATTTTAATAATTTTTAGAATAAAAATTTAAAAAAATATTTTTAAAATGTTTTACTAAACATGCTAACTTTTTATTTAAAACAAATTTTTAACTACTGAGATTACTTTTTAATCTCAATAACGCAAGCTCAAACGCCTTTTCCTTTCTGAACCCCAATCGCCCAAATGGCTTCCTGAACCCCAATCGCCCTCAAATAACCCCTAATTTCCCTCTAAAACCCCAACGGATCGTTTACAAACGAAATCCAATCCAATCCAATGGAAAACTACACGTACTCGTCCTATCCCGATTCCGGAGACCCCTCCCCTCTCTCCCGAAAAATCGAGTGCGAAAACCCGTCGTGGGATGAGCCGCCACAACAGGCTTCTTCTTTAAACTACAAAGTGAAATTCATGTGCAGTTACGGCGGGAAAATCCAGCCCAGGCCACACGACAACCAGCTCGCGTACGTTGGCGGTGAGACCAAGATTCTAGCCGTCGATCGCACCGTCAAATTCTCCGCCATCAAGTCCAACCTCTCGTCTCTAATACCTGATGTTGATGCTGTTTGCTTCAAGTACCAACTTCCTGGTGAAGATCTCGACGCTTTGATCTCCGTCACCAACGATGAGGATCTCGAGCACATGATGTCGGAGTACGACTGCTTGTACCGCGCCTCTGCTAAGCCCGCCAGGCTCAGGTTGTTTCTCTTTCCTTTGTTAAACCCTAACGCTGCTCCGGATACGGCTCCGGTGTTGGCGACCTTCGGCTCTTCGCAGCAGCAGCAGCCGAAATCGGAGCGCCAATGGTTCGTTGACGCTTTGAATTCCGTGCAGATCGACGGTTCCTCGCCGCCGGCGAACCGTGACTTTCCCTTTGGATTGGACAAGGGGTTCCCCCCGACAAAGTTGCCGGACTCGGCTCCCCCGCCAAAGGTTCCGGACGCGGCGATGAAGGACGTATCGTTCGGCTCCGACCGTGGATGGGAGGATCGGCACCTGGTCGGCGAACCAGTGATCCCTCCCCCGGAGATCCAGAGGCAGATCCATAAACGGCAGAGATTGTTGGTCATTTCTGACACAGTTCTCCGTTTGTTTTAGGATTATGAGTTTTTTTTTTTTTTTGTTCTTTTTCCAGTTTCCAAATGAAATTTCAACTTTCGTGAAATATTGTGCTTGGCGTTTCAATATCTAGAATGTCCTTCATAGAACAAGTAGATTGCATGCTGGTAACGTTTATGCTTTTTGGATCAATTTCTTATTGAGTGATTTTCATCGCAGGACTCTGATGATGGTGAGAACTTGGTTGGTTCAAAGATTAGGGTCTGGTGGCCGAAGGATCGGATGTAAGTACCATTATTATTTTCTCTATGCTTCAAAAGATTTTGCTGGAGATCTTCATTAATTGATCTTTTTGAATGCTAATTTTCTGTGAGGTTGTATATCTTATGTTTTATATTTTCTCCATTTTCTTTCTAAGCCATATCTGGAGAGATTTGTTGAATGAACTGTTGAGTGCTGGTGTGTGCATGTGTCCCCCTCATCTATTATTATTTTAAGTGGTTTTGATCAAGTGTTTTTGTTATATGTTTGTTTTTTTTTTTTTTTTTTTATTTTTTTTATTTTTTATAAGCGTTTTTGTTATATGTTATTCAATCATTTCATAGACCTTACAAAAAAAATCATTTTATAGACTAGTCATGTCATCAATTTTTTTTTTTTAAAATCTAGTTTCAGCTTCTTTCATGACAACTAATCGCTGTAAAGTTGTCAAATATTTTTTCTTCAATTATTGTCAACTTTTATTCATCGTGAATACAAGTAGCTTTTGTTGCATTATTTATATATCCTAGATGTCATATACCTGAAAGTTAATGCTACTTAGGTTTCAGTGGTGATGGCTTGTCTCCAGTGGGGTCTTGTGGAAGTTTGGTCTTTCTGTGAAAGTTTTTTCGGTAATTAGGTCCATTTCGAAGGAGGGAGATATGAGAAATTTAGGAGGCATAGAGGTGACAGATGAAGTTGTAAAGGAGGGAATTCCTTTGATTAGCAGCGATTATGATGTGTAGGTACACTGAAGTTTAGAGTATGTTGTATTTTAAATATTAACTAGAAATTGTGAGCCTAAATTAGGAATGAAGTCGAAAAGAAGGATGAGACGAAATGTTGCTTGGTATTAATTGGTAGGTTGAGTAAGGAGTAGATCTTGTGGAGGTATGTAGATAAAGAAAGTGGGTTATCTTTATTGGTGTAACCGCTGAGCTAAATGAGAGGAAGCTTTCATAACCAATTTTGTAAAGGGGGGGGGGGATCCGAGAGGATCCTATCCTAGACTAGATAATTGAGGTGTGGATCCTATCCTGTATATCATGATTATCACACAGTTGTGCAAGCCCCTGGACCTTGCCACTAAAAGGTTGCATAATCCTGTATTATTGAGTTGTGACTACCTTTCTCAATACTAGTGGTATCTTCATAACTTTTCAAATGGTTGTGTAGTAGTTTCAACCTTGATTTGTATGAAGGAATTGTAATTTTACCTTTTGCAATGCCTCCTACTAACTGAACTCCAATTCATTTGTTATTGGTTGTATATCTATTTATGGAGAAGTTTGGACTTTGATTGGGAAATTCATTGTATGTTTGCTATGGAAATGTTGAGCTTGTTTTTTCTTACGTCTATTTTATAATTTTGCAGGTTTTATGAAGGTGTTGTTGATTCTTTTGTTTCTGAAACAAAGAAGCATAAGGTCAGAAGCCAATTGTTCTAGCCATATTACTATTATCTCTGGTACTTTATTTTTAAATAAAATATGAAAATTTATACGTATTATTTTATTCACTAATAAAGGTGGTCTTTTTTTTCTTTTCTTGTGCATTGTATTTGATGTTGACTTTTCATTTTACTTTGAATTGTGGGGTTCTTCTATATAGGTCACATATAGGGATGGTGATCAAGAAATATTGTATCTTAAGAAGGAAAAGTGGGAGTTTATTAGAGGCGACTTTGTGTCAGATGGGGTGGGTGGCGCCGTGATTTATATTTGCTAGCTTATACCTTCTTCCTATGTTCTAGATTAATGCTAATATGTTGTGTTAACAGGAACAAGCAACTGATCACCGAAGTCCTGATGCTCCCACTAAAACGTATGTATTGCTTTCTTTGATATCAACTTTTCAATCATGAAATTGTTGCATTATGCTTTTCTTTTGAGATGTTCTAAATTTGATTCCTCATTGTTATTTCTAATTGCTGTCAAATTACAGTCCAAAACCAATTTTAGCCTTTTTTTTAGCTTTGTTGCATTATTTATTTCCCTGCCAGTATGCTGCTGCAACTCTCTTTTGTATGTTGTATCAGCTTATATATTGGGCCAGCATGATCAATTTACTTACAAATTTGTCATTCGGGATATTAAGTTAATATTAGCACCAAATGGTGCTGCTGTTGTTGTGTGACACTACTTTATGAACTGAAGTTATTTCTTTTTTCAATTTCCTTAACATGTGAATACATGACTCCAACTATTTAATTTTCCCTGTTAATTTATTAAGCTGCACAAGTTTCTATTGGATAATCTAAATAATAGTTTTGTTCTTGAGCTGTCTTCTATTGTTGAAGCCGTTTTGTTGTCTGTCACTGCCTAATTGATTCCCTTGTTCTCCTGATTTTCAATAATACAAGTTTTTGGGTTAAGGATGCAATTATTTTGGTCTAATGAGTTTTTTTTTTTTTTTAATTGTATTATTTTAAACCTACATTTAGTGGTTGTCCTTAATGCAAAGTGGCTTTTGTGGCGGGCTCCTTCGGCTTTCTCGTTTGTTTTCTTTGCAAACGTTCTTGCTTGTCTTTGTAACATCTACTTTACTTTGTTTTGATCATTACTGCCAGGTCCTCAAAGAAGAAACTGAAAATAATTTCTGATGAGCGAACAAAGCATGGAAAGATGAATGCTTCACCCAAAAAGTGAGTGATTTTATTAATCAATTGTTGGTGTTATTCTTTAGTTGGCTTTCTAAGAGTTTGGTTTACTTTTCAGGGTTGGAGGTGCTTCCTCCAGCAAATCCAAAGCTACTTCTTCAAAATCTGATCATAAGTCTCGTGATGGTGGTAAAGTTGATGGCAAGTCAAAAGATGACTCACTCAGGACCCTAAACAAATTAGAAGATATCAGTAGTGGCAAATCTAAGGATCATACGCCAAGAAGTGGCAGTTGTAAATTAGTTGATGCTGCTCCTAAATTGGCTGGGAAATCCAAGAACAATGATACTGACATACCCAAGACTGGCAAAGCTAAGGATGATGATACTGGCATACCGAGAACTTCCACAAAATCCAAGCAAGATATTGCAGAGACTGGAAAGTCCAAGCAGGAGACGTCCAAGAGTGCCTCCATTTCCAAAGGCAAAAACCCCAAAAGTGGTGGCAAGTCTAGTGCTAATAATGGTACTGGCAAGTCGAAATCTGGTGCTTCATCAAAGATAGAAGAGGTTGAGGATACGAAGGAAAACTCAAGTGGTTCTGCTAAGGTACCTGAAAGTACAGCAAAGGGGAAGACGCCGAATTCATCAAAAGGACAGGGAAGCGACTCCAAAAGTGGGAAGAAGCGACGAAGGGGAAGCTGAAAGTTGATAAATCTGCCCGCTCATTGCTCTGAAAAGCCTGTTTTTTCTTCTCTCCTTTTATATAATATTCAAATCTTCCTACCACCATCTTCTGCAGCTTTCTTTGATACTCAGCGCTGTAGCCTGCAGTTAACATAAGCTGTCAATTAGGTATTCTTCATCATCTTTTGACATAATTGCCAGATTGTGACTAGCTTGTAATCCACAGGTAGCCTAGTTTATAGTGGTTTTGTTAGGGTTTAGTTAGCTTTGCTCTACATTCTTGTTTTAGATTGAATTCTCATGTTATTTGGGAGACAGCAGTAGAAAACATTGCTTAGCTTTGTTCGAGAAATGGGTTTTATAGGCAGTGTAATAGCTATAGCTTCCTGTTGCAATTCTCACGCTAACCAGGGGTTTGTGTTGATACTCCAATAATTTACCAGCACCAGGGAAATGTTTTTCTTTATAAACTACTTTTACATCATTTTCGTACTTAATGATGTAAAGGTTCCGTCATTAATATACTTGTAAAATGATCCCGATCTCTTTGCAATAGGGCTGTCCATACGAGAGCCTGTTCGGGCCTCGTTTGCTTGGGCAAGTGTTTATGAACTGGTATAGTTCACGTAGATTGTTCATGAACTCGTCCAATCAAAAGTGTCTTTAATTGGAACGGAGCCCAATATATAAAATTTAGGCCTGTGACCGTTTGAAGCACTTTCATTTTTGTAGGCAAAAGATAGGCCTTTTATGTTGAGGAAAAAGATACATTAGTATCTGTTGCTGTGTAAAGCTTTTGGGGACGGTTTTAGGGGATTTATGGGCCGCCTTTTACTCTTTTACCACAAGTAAGATCACAAAAAAAATGATTTTTTAGTGGAAATAAAAAGAGAGACGCATTAAGTGCTTTGCTTTTGTTAAAAGAGTGTTGTTAGGTTATTAAAGCTTTTATTACAAGTTTTTGCAAAATTTGTAAAGAGATTATAATAAAAGTTGTAGCCCAAGTGCCCAAGCATTTTCCTTTTGTTTAAATGGAACCTTCTTTTCCTATTTATGAATAAGAAAAATAAACTTGAAGTCCACATCCTTAAGATTTGGATGTAGTCCATTTTGAAATATAATCCAAAATTTCAAACAAACATCATGTTTTTGCTTTCCCAGTTTGTTTATCAATTGTATTGTCCTTATTAACTTGGATTCGCTTCCCTTTTTTATTTTTTATTTGTGGTGTTTATCCATTGCGAGTGTTGCGTATACATTATATTTCCAAATTTGGGGTTTGACTTCCTTGTGCCGAAGAATTCTGGTAAAGAATAAACTTTTCTTTCAAATTAAATGGAATGAAATTTTTTCAACTCAATCTATTAAATTTAAATGTATTTAAAATGAGTAATGAAAAACTATATTTTTATTCCACAACAATTCTACAATGATGACGTGGCAGTCACAACTAGCTTTGAGATCTATTATTGTTAAAAACAAAAAAAAAAAAAAAAAGTCAAAGGCTTGGTTGGGATTGCTACATCAGCATTGTGGGATAAAAATATTGTTTCTATCATTTCTCATTAAAAAAAAAAATTTGATTTTCATATTCATTTTTTAAAAATACATGTGAGAATCACATGTATCTTCAAAATATATCATCTTAATTGACAGATTGAATTGAAGGACCGGAGGAAAACTTTGTCCTCTTTGTAAAATTCCACAAAGTTAGAAGGCATTCTCATATGTATTTTGAACACATATCAGCTTAATTAACATATTAAATTGGAGGAATGGGAGGAAAACTTTTCCTCTTGTAAAATTCCACAAAGTTAAGGGCATTCTTTCACATAAAGGTTGGATTAATATGGACCGTAAGTTTCATAATGAATATATTACACTGCCATTCCGTTGAAAAAAGCAGCTCCATATGTAGCATGAATTTGGTTGTTAATTAGTGAAAACAGTGAAAGTTTTTTTTTTTTTGATAAATTACTTAAAGGCTCTAACTTGTGTGATTATTGCTCCAATCCCCACACGACATCCGCTTGCCCCCCACTTAGGTAGTTTCACAAGGTTAGTGGATTACCTTTTTTTTATTTATTTATTTTTTAAATGTGGGTGGTTGAAGAAACTCAGATTCCAAGTCTCTTTTGGATGAATGTTTCTTCATTAATGTTCCTTTCCTTTTATATTTTTTTTATTTTTTATAGGCCTTTTGCTATACTTTACATTTAGTCAAATGTTGCTGCAAAGTGCAATTTCATGTCATGTTTCTTTAATTATAAAATTTGAAGATATGGTTTGAGGAAGCAAAAGTGGCTTTCATTTTGTCCTGTACTGACAGGGCATATATGTGTGCTGAGGAAGTTGGAGATCCACCTGATGTTGGAGATATTGTTCATGCATCTGAGTCATATCCACCAAGCCTCATGGACATCACTTCTGCTGTGCCAAAATTATGAAAAGATGGTTTTATATTCATAAAATACAATATTAATTAAATGATAAAATTCATAATTTTTTATCGGTTTAAGTTTTTAGGATAAGTGATATATGGTTTAACATGGTATTAAAACATAATCCTGTTTCCACAAATAATTTCATTTACACTTTCTTATAATTACCTTATGCTTTTGAGATCAGCCAATTGAATTATTTATCCATATCTATACATGATCTTATCAATTTTCTAGCAATGAAATAAAAGGAGAGAGAGAGAGAGAGAGAGAGAGAGAGAGAGAGAGAGAGAGAGAGAGAGAGAGACGATGGGAGAGAGGAGAGAGAGAGAGAGAGAGAACCCGCTTAATAGATTTTGAGGCTTAAGGTCACAAATTTAAGTAAACCATTTTTTTAAATAATAATAATTTTATATGTTTTAATTTAAAAATCACTCTTATTGCTTTTTGGGATGCAAAATTAGTAATTAAATTTTATATTCAAGTTTGTCTAACATCTCATTTCAATTTGATAATATGACTAATCCACTTAATCTTTCTTGTGACATTATTGATCTTAATTAGATAGGATTTTATTAATTTCAATTTTAAAAAACTTCTTTATGCAGATGCAATATAACTGTGTTTATGTGTGTGTGAGAAAAGCAACAATCATATTGAGAGAATAAATGTCTATTGGGAATTGACTAATTTTTTTTAGGTTAGATAGTGCACCATAACTATTTTTTTCAAACTAGCCGTGTACCATAATTGCGGCCTTAATCATTTTTCATAAACTCGTCACTACAAATAGTCAAATACTACTACTATTTGAAGACTTAGGCGACCACCTAACTGGCCTCCTAGTGGAAGAATCGGCTATGGATAGAGAGAGAGAGAGAGAGAGAGGAAATGACCATGTTATAAATAACGTGAGGGTTAAAACCATAATTAGATAAGATTAAAAATAAGACCCCACAACGACCAGGTTTATAGCGTGAGAGTTAAAACCATTAGTGAAGATTCAAACTAAGACCCACACCAGTCTTACCCTTTTACCACTTACGACATTTTCTAGCTTCCAATGATTGAATGAAATCAACTGACAGAGACGAAATGAGATCATTAAAGTAAAAAAAGAAAAAAAGAAAAAGAGATAGGATTTACCGAATGATGCAACCCTATCTCATAAAGTACTTTTAACGTTGCAGGCTAGATGTTTAATTGGGCCATCAAGAAGAGTTCTGCATCCGATTGTTAATGTTTTTTTTTCGAAAATGTTTTTTTTTTCTTTCTAAACAAATGGGAAAAAGGGCATTTGAAAATGTGTTTTGATATGATATAAAAGATAAAAGTAGTTTTTAGTATTTTGTGTTTTGAGTTGTTTGTTAACGTTTTTATTTTAAAAAGAGAAAACAAAATGAAGAAAGAAAATGTTTTATCAAACAAAGTCTTGGCCTTCATAGGAATACTAGAAACTATATTTTTATTATATAATTATTTTACAATGTTTACGTAATAGCCCTAACCAACCAATAAATAAATCATTGTTAAAAAAAAAAAGGGGATTGGTTGAGACTACCCCATACGTTAATATTGTGAGATAATTATTAAATAAAATTATAATTTACGTACGTCAATATTGTAAAATAATTGTTGAATAAAATTGTAATTTTTAGCATTACGCAACTCTAAACGTATTCATTCCATTTACATGTGATATGGGCATGATTTGAGGACTCAATTCCAAAAATTTTAGTTAAGAACCATGTCTAGGTCAAAGTTCTTAGAATTAATGGTGCAAAAATAAATACACAAAATCCCAAGGAGACGGATCATAAACACATGAATTTTGGGAAATGGCAGGGACCGAAAAAAAACTAACGACAAGATACCTTCCTTGTCTAGACTCTTCTAGTTGATTTTTTTTTTAATTATTTTATTTTAAGAACTCCTCTCTCTCTCTCTCTCTCAGGCATAGTTTATGTTGCGCATATTAAAATAAAAGGTTAAGCGTGGTGGTTGATGACAATTATAGTTTTTTTGGGATGAAGAAAAAAAAAAACGTACGTGGTGCTCAATGCTCACAAAAAAAAGAAAAAGAAAAAGAAAAAGAAAAAACATGTCACTTATAAGTTATAATTAATAAACATGCACAAATACATGTCCTTGATGTCAATATCAAACCCGGCCAGTGATATCCTTGAATCTCCGATTCTCCATCATCAGAGAAATTGTTCATGAGTTGGTTGATCACTTTTTTTTTTTTTGGAATAATTGGAGTATCCGGGGCTCTACTTCAACTAACAACTAACGAGGACAAAGGTCGTCGTTAATAGGAAAAATGTTGTCACTAATAACTTCCCACGACATTCAATTTTTTAATTTTTTTATTAAGTTAAATATATGTATGTTGTTAGACTTAAAAATTAAGTTTGACACTTATCAAAAATATAAGTTTAACCACTCATTTATACTTTGGCCTTCCAAATAAGAAATTTTGATTCTATTCTGTATATATCATCATTGATAAGTTGTTATCAGAAACAACTTTTGAGTTAAGGATAAGGGATGGAGTAAAGCTCATTAACTGAAGGGAGAGGGTAAGGTGTCACATCTTTAATTAAGTGATGATGATATTTCTTTTCGTTGAAAAATCTTATTCGTAAGAGAAAATAAAACCTAAATTTTAATGTATGTAAAACCTTAAAAATTTCATAAAATTAGAAACTCTAGCTCAATTTTCACAAAACAAATACTCAAATCTTTTTAAATAATATAATTCTCAGAACATATAACTTCAAAAAGAAAAAAAAAAATCTTCTCTAAGTACATCATACAAATTCCGCCCCCCGCCCCCCAAAACAGTTAATACACGAGATGTACCTTGCTTTTCTTTCTTTTTTTTTTCGGTTGATACAGTGTTCGATAACTGAAAAAGGGAAAAGGAATTGCTTCTTAGTTATTACCAAAAGAAGCACTAAAACCGAAACACATTTAAGGATTTGGTTTTGGTTTTCAATAAATTTCTCCCATTTAAGGATTCGGTTTGCTCTCTCTTGTCAACCTTTTAGCAGCGACAAAACCAATTAAGTGGTCCATGACAGCTAGGGACCTTCCTATCCAATATCCACAAGGACCACAGCCCTAAAGTGAAGTTAAATGACGTATTTAATTGGAAAAGGACAAGTTAGATAGATATATCATATATATAGGTATACAATTACATTGGTGACTTTATGGGCGTGGTCTTTTTTTTTTTGAAAAGAATCATACTTTTTTAAATCAAAAGGAGCCTTGCTCAGAGTTTACAAGACTACTTATGAACACAGGATAAAAATTCCACCAAGTATAGTTAAGCGACTGTGAAGCAGCAGCTTTGGCCAACAAGTGAGCTCCTTCATTTGCATCTCGTCGGATGTGAGTAATTTGCCAGGAGGGGAGCTGGGTTAAGCTATTCCGGATATCATCAATGACTTGCCCATAGCGCGACCAGCAAGGATCCTCCCTCATAACAGCCTGAATGATTTCCAGGGAGTCCCTTTCAAAAAGGATTTTTGGGAGATTCATCTCTCTGCCTAAAGAGACAGCCCGCCACAGCGCCACCGCTTCTGCCACTGATGGGTCCGTTACGGAAGGCACTGTTGCACACACTGCCGCCATAACAGCTCCCTCTTCATTACGCACTAGTATACCCACACCCATCCTTTGATTCTGAGAATTAATGGATGCGTCCCAGTTTATTTTAATGATACCGGGCAGAGGCTTTTTCCAACTCTGTGTTGCGTTGGGAACAGAACTGTCTGATGAGGAAGGAGGGAGCCGATTTGCTTCATTGTACTCGTGCAAGGACGTAAGTCCCTGCTGGATGAGCTGTAACGGTGGAGTAAATTCCCCCCTAAAGATAGTGGCATTGCGACGCAACCAGAGCCGGCGAAGAAGGAAGGTGACCACAATTAAATCATCCTCTTCCAGGCGATCCATCAATTGCTCAAATAAATGGAAACCATCGTGCGCCATAAGAGAGAGTTTCTGAATCCGCTTGTTACATTCCATCCAAACCGCCATAGCTGAAGCACAGCTCCAGAGAACATGGACCGAAGTTTCAGAATGTTGACCGCAGATCGGGCATAGGGGATCCGAAGTAATCTGCTTTTTGAAGAGGTTTGCTTTGGTGGGGAGAGTATTGTTGCAGAGTCTCCACAAAAAGGTACGAACGGTCCCAGGAACTCCTAAGTTCCAAATTCTGCTCCAAACACGGCTGCCCTGTGTCCCTCCAGAATGCTCCCCTTGTTCACGTAGCAATAAAGCTTTTTGTAAGTGATAAGCACTCTTCACCGTAAATAAGCCCCGAGAGTTGCCTACCCAGATCATTTTATCAGCCTGACCTGTTTGACTAGGGACCAGACTGCAAATCAGATGTGCTTCCTCCTGATTGAAAATTTTCTGAATGAGATGGACATTCCACCAAGAAGTAGTGCTTCCCCTACATCCAATCTTTTCAGTATGTTAATACTAGTTTATTAATTTGCACAGTTATTGTTGAGAATTTAAATTTTCAGTAATTTTGTTGTTTGGAATACTGTGATGAGCTCTTAAGAGGCTCACTTGTTCGAATAGGTCTCGGGCTGTCTACTTACCTGTTCAGGCATATAGGTCCCGTAAGGGCTTTCTCAAATTTGTACTTGCAATATGGACATCAAATTGTTAGAGATTCGGATCCCAATTGTTAGTGTTAAATCACCATTTATCTTAAAAGCTTAAGCCGATAATTGATAGATTTGGGAGAAAAGTTTTTGCAGTAGCTTTTCTCCATGGAAAAGCTTTCTCTCATAGCTCAAAGATGCAGAGAGAATCCGTCCCGTGCAATACCGTCATTTGTCCCAGTTCCCACGCCGCCCCGCGACTACGGCCACTCCCAAAGTTTGGGTAATACCCGATCCATCCCATTCACACCCTAAATTTAATCATTTAATCAATATTTTAACACTTTCCTTCACGTGTGAGCTCAAACTCCCTTTTATAGGTGATAGGTGAGGTCCATTACGTGGAATATTTAATTAAAATGAGAGGTAAATGACGGAGTCAATGTTCGAACTCAGAACCTTTGGCTGTTAAATCATCACTTGTCTCAAAAGCTTAAGCTTGATAGGAAAAAGTAAATTTAATTATTTAATCAATATTTTAACAGTTAGAGCTAGTAGGCTATTTCTCAAATTCTCTCTCTCTGTGAATAATTAAAAGGGATACACTTGGAATAGGATTTTCAGATCTACTTCATGTCAATATTTTGTTTAGTTGTCTCTAACGGTGTTGATTTTTATTATTTCTTATTCCGTGAGATCCAATGTAGGGAGCATAATCAAGCATACATAGGAAGTGTAAGATGAGTCCAGCCGCTCGTGAATTCGGCTCGGTTAAACTTGATTTGGTCTCGGTTCGATTAATAAATGAGCCGTTCGTGAATACAATAATATATTCGAATATTAAATTAGACATACTTGTATAAACTCAGTTCAACTCGGATAAGCTCGTATAACTTTATTTTTACAATTTTTGTTTTGTATTATTTTAATTTAGTAATAAAAACATTTTTAAATAAAAAGGGAATTCTCTTCTTAATATAATAGATATAACTTGAATTATTGTTGTTGTGAGTTTAGTTTTAAAAGTTTGTGTGTACATGTCTGTATTTGTGAGTAGCTATACATAGATATGTGTGCGTATATGTGTGGTTGTGTATGTGCATAATGAATTTATATACATATTATAAAACATTTATAAAAACTCGATATTGAATTATTTAAGATTAAAATTTAATTTATTTAATTAACTCAAATGATAAAATTTTAAAAATAATTAATTGACTAATGATTAGTATAGATTTACGAAAAAAATAAACAATCATAATATTTACTTTATTTAAAAAATAAGTTAAATAAGCAGCTCGTAAATAAGTTCGAATTCGTTTGAAAAATAAATGAGCCAAATTTGAACAAAATATCTAACTCGAACTCGTGTTGGAATAAAATTAAATGAGCCAAGCTTAAACACTCAATACTCGATTCGGCTCAAATACAGCCCCTTGCATACATGTACCCTAGGGTCTATGTATTTTTGAAAAAAATCATTAGTTTCTCATTATTTGGTTTAAACTCTAAAAATGATATAAAAAATATTTTTGTTGGTTTATCTCATACAAAAAATCATTACCCATCAGTATTACACCTGGAATAGAATAATGTTTGAGCTCATTCTTGAGCCCATTTCTTAACCATCTTTCCCCATGTTCTTCTAAAAAAAGAAAAAAAGAAAAAAAAAGAAAAAAAAGACAATTTCACTCACCAACTATTACTTTCTCATGTAGGAATTTGAAGATTATCTCATGCCCAAGACGACACCACCATCACCACCTGACCCTTTCCCATTTCTCTAGAACTAAAGCACCCAAAAATTATGTCCACTCAAAAATATTATACTTTCTCCAATTACTAGGGTTAGTAATTTTTTACATGATACATGAATTTGACACGAATTTAATACAAAATTAGAGGATTAGGGTTAAGGGGTATGACCATTTAATTAAATAGGTTGTGTTAGGATTGATCTATATAGTATTATACAAATGTTTCAACACGACTCAAACCCAACATGAAATTAGCAGGTTTGGGTTGAGAGGACTAACCTGTTTAATAAAGTGGGTCGTATTATGGTTAACCTACATAGTGTTATATTCGTTATTCGACATGATTTGAACCCGAGATGCGAACACAAATTGTTATCTATACCAATTACCCACTTTAACTAACCACAATAGGGGTCTCGGGTTATTTAATTTTAAATAACCGCAACCACAAGGCCGGTTGCAATTGCCACTAGTTGGTTTCAATGCGGTTTTAAACTGGTAACCGATTTCTAAATAATGAGATTTTTTTACCATCTTTTAATTTTTGTGTCTCTTTTTGAACTATTTTAAACTCACTTTTTTGTTCTTTTTAAAGCTATTTTATACTCCCGTAAAATATAAATAACTTACAAATTAAACCTCTATAATAAAATTAATTGTACTACAAAGTATAGTTTTTTAAGTTTTAAATTATTATTATTTTTTAAAAAAATTTCATTTTTTTTAATATATATTATAATATATATTTAAACTGGTTACCGGTTACCCGGTTATTAATCGATTTTTTCAATACTTATAACTGGTAACTGCAACCAACTTAGGCGGTTATCTATTTATCCGGTTGCGGTTATTTTCGATTTTTCAGTTATCTGGTTATTAGCAGTTAATAATCGCTCCGTTTGTACATTCATATGTCCTTATATTAAAAAAAGAAAAAAAAATGTATGGGACAAAATCGAAGGTAGAAAAAAATTGAACCAATTACCAAACCCTAATTATTGGCGCAGTTTATGTATTCAGCTAATTAATGGAAACGCATATGTGCTCTTCATATGCCACGATCCTATGTTCAGTCGATCAAGTGGCCTACGGCGCCCAATCAAGTTGCAAGTGGAGGGTCTTCATAATTAAGAACATTAGCAGGCTAGCAACTTTCTTAAATCTCATTTCATTCATTGAATGTAAGAAAAATTCTTAAAAAATAACATAAAACAGACTTAGAGTACGTTTGGTATATGAAATGACTATATTTTCATTAGCAAAAATGAATAGCTTTTATTAGAAATGAAAGAAGATTGAATATAATAGCCTTGGTATTATAGTATATAATCATAAAGCCCTAACACTTGAAATAGACGTTCTCATTGCCAATGAGAGAATTTTTTTTCTTAAATTGAGGAAAATGTCGGGTATAGAGGTGGTTGGGTTCCTTTGTGGGGGTTGGGGTTATCATAGGGAGGATTAAGAAGGCATAGGGGGATGACAAGTGAGAGGCAGAGGGGATGGCAGCTGGGTTCCGTTGTAGGGGTGGAGGGTGTTGTATTTGAAAGACAGGGAGGTGGTATAAAGAAGGAAGACAACTTTGAAAATTGGATTAGGAAGCGATTTTTCCCCCTATTGTGGAAAATTTGTTGTTAACCCAAAATTATTTTCAGTTAATCATAATTTTTCACCCACGCTAAACACTGAAAAACACACACAATATTTTCTGAAGAACATTTTACATAGAAACAAATGCAACCTTAATTAATATACAAATTACTTGATTTCACGAACTCTTAGATCTTAATTGATCACGCTATTGACCAAACTGAACTGTAATTTAGTGACTATCTCAATCAAGAGATCTTTAAACTTTTTATGTTTTAGGGACACCCTAAGATCATACCTAACAGGTAAAGAGCCCACTCCACCATAACTGAGAATGCCCAAAATTTGCTTTTTGGCAGTTTTTGAGACAACATTTTATATATATACACTGTTATTGTCTAGGCTATGTTTGAAAATAGATATTAATGTTAAAATTCGAACAAAAAAATAGACTGTTGGGATAGTACATTGTACATGTGATCAGAAATTCATCTGATAGACACGAAAATAAAAGGCTCGTGGCTTGTACAAGTGTACAACTATGTGTACGCGCAAAGTGCGCTTAAAGCGTCAATGCGACGTACACACGTGTGCGTGCGGGATAGTGCTATGCATTAGGTGACATCATTAGCATGATCTATTTAAAAGTTAATTTAAATTTAGAGAAAGACATACACAAATTAATAAAATAAAGCGGAAAATTTCAAATTAATATATAAGAGGAAAAACTTATTTTTCATGAAATAATTCAACAGGTTAAGGGGTAAGTCCAGTCGACATATCATTGAACTGCATGGGAATAATTAACACTTTATCACTAGGAAAACTAATTTGACATTTGAGGATGCCATTTGCAAACAAAGCTAAATAATACATTCCTTCAAATGACGCCACCCATGGAACCGAAACTGCCCTCATTTGCCATGCCATTCAACATTTGTTTAGGACACAAATTTTTTACAAATTGGGTTGTAGGAGTTTCCACTACCCAAGTTCTAAAATGTGTTATGTGACATTTTTTGATTTTAAAAATGTAAAAAATACATATTTTTTATTAATATTATTAAAAAATATGAAAAGCACATTCTATTAAAAGAACGTATTCTGTTCACATACAAAAGATAGACACCATTCTTTTATAGGCTAAATTGTAATAGCTCCTCCAACTCAATTGTACGAAATTGTTTATATATATATAATATATATATAGTAGTATATATATATATATATCTGTTTATAGTACTAATTAATTCCCAGATGGTGTACGGTAACTAGAGGGACTAAGCACTAGGATGTGGTTATTTACCTCTTTGATTTATAGTACTAATTAATTCCAGATGTGTACGGTACACTAGAGGGACTAAAGCACTAGATGTGTTATTTACCTCTTTGAGGCAGTCTATTAGAGTTAAAGAAAAGAAAGACTTAATAGCTAGCTAGCCTTTACAACATTTAAATTCCTACGATTTCCCGAGCCCTTAAAGAAGAGAGTACCATTTTTTTTTTCTTTTTGAAGAGGGTACCATTGAAACCATCAAAACTAGGCCCCTTACCATGTAAATCCTTTATGGAGAAAAGGACTTTGCATTTAACATGGCCTCAATCAACTAACTCCCTACAATGAGTTGAGAGACAATCTCCTGTGCAAAGCTTTACTAAAAGGTCGTTAATACCCAAGACATATATTGGTTGCCTTTAATGGCTTAATGTTGTATTACCCAATTAGACAAATTGATTGTTATTTAGCATACTTTTAGGAGATGAGATGTATTTTCTATTCGTAGGTTGGGTGAAGAGAATATTGACATCATTTTGTTTTGCTACCATTTTCATAAGTATTGGGTGTAATCTTCATTCACTCGTTGCGAACTAGGTCTCTTATTTGGGGAGTTATTGTTGATACTTTCACTTTGGAGGAAATTTTTTCTTTCATTCTTAGAATTAATTCATGGTGGCTACTATTGTGTATGTTATGTGGCACGAGAGAAAAACCTAGATTGTTTTAGAGGAGCAACAACTAGGGATTCAAGGTGCGTTGTTTCAAAATATTATGTTTTTGGGTTAATCCATAGTCATCCTTTAAAGTGTCTTTCGAATATTTTCCATTATCGCTTTCTAGTTGGGTTTTCTTGATTTTTAGTCTTGGTTACTTGTTTAAAAGCCGTAGGCGCTTAATTTTTGTGTAGGTCACTTGACTTCACGCTATAGCCATTGATTTCAGGAATTGATTCTGAATCCTTTTTGTTATTGTTGTATTTATTCAAATAAAAAATAAAAAATTTTAATTATTTATTAATATCTATTATATTATATATATATTTTTTTTTAGAGTAAGATGAATAAAATTGGAAAAAACTAGTTGCATAAAGAAATGTAAGAGTTCATATAATATATATGGATAGAAAAAAAAAAAAAAAAAACATATATATGGGGAATGATAACTAGGTGAATAATCATTTGAGAGTACTGGAAATGAGTATGTGTTCTGTAGCCAAGTAGAAACTCCCTGTACCTGCCCGCCCCCTTAAGAATTGTGTCCTCTTGCAGAAACATGTACTTTACTATATCAACCAGAATCCAAGGCAAGAGAGAGGAAAAAAAAAGGAATAAAAAAAGAGAGTAAAGTTCTAAAAAGACAGCAAGTAAGTAGAAAAACAGGAAAAAAATTTTACATGAAAAAGAAAAGAATATTAGAGTACAATACAATCGTCCCCGCTGATCAGTACGCCCAAGATGATAAATATTGCAACCCTAATACGAGAAATCCCAAAGCTACCGGCCTCCTTTTCAGAGCCTTCCTTACCGCCTCTTTTTTCTTTTTTTTTTTTTAACGGAGGGGTCTCAAGATTTTAATTGGGTTATTCATTGAAGTTTTGGAGTTTGTTCTTCGATGGGTTTCTGGGAACTTTGGCATTAACCAAATGAGGGTGAGTTTGAGCAAAATTTGGGTGGGTTGCACATCTTTGTTGGGAATTTTTGGAGGTTTGACTCCAACAGAGCTTGACGTCAAACTCCCACCTGCAGGTTGAGATCTGATTTGACGGAGTAGAGAAGGGTGAGGGAAGGTGAAGCTTGGAAGGGGGGAGAGAGAACCCTTTTTTTTTTTTAAATAAAATAAAATAATGGTACTTTTGGTCCTCTTTATTTAGGAATACATGACACTAGCGGAAACTTTCCTTACATATATATTTTTAAATTTACATAATCAAACTACTTTTTTCTTATATCTTTAAAAAAATTTCACAATAATTGCACTTACCCTTTATTTCCTATAACACTTGGAAAAAGAGAGAGAAAATAGAGTCATTAAAATATTCTTTCAAAGATTCCTCTTCAGCGAGCACTAGCAGCAACTTCTTTTAAATTTTTTCTTAATGTAGGGAACAAAATTACTTTTTGCTTTCCTATTTAAATAAGCTTCACAATAACTTTTTTTTTTTTTTATCATTTTCCTATACCATTTAAATATTATTTAAATTAAATGTTAAAAAAAGAGAGAAGAAATATAAAACCATTTAAAATAAATGCTAGAGGAAAGAGAAAACATTTTATATTAAAATAATCTTAAGGGATGAAGGGAACAACTTTTGGTTCCCTTAGTGTTTCTGTAGTTTATGGAACACTAAGAGAAGCTATTGCAGGATTTTTCTTACACTAGGGAAGTGAATAAGGTTTAAGAGAAGCTGTTGCTAGTGCTATTAGAGATAGAGAGAAGAGAGAGATATCATTTAAATATGATTTAAACAAATGGTAGATGAAAGAGAGAGGAGAAAGAAAAAAAAATTATATTAAAATAATGTTAAGGGAACTACTTTTGATTTCTTAGAGAACAGCAGCTTTCCTTAAACCTCATTTTCTTCCCTAGTGTAGGAAAAACTGTTAAAAAAACACAAAAAAATGGGAAACTAAAAAATAGTTTTGTTTCCTACATTAAAGAAAAGTTTAAGAGAAGCTGCTGCTAATGCTCTTAGATGAAGGGAACAGCTTTGGTTTCCTTGGTATTTCCTTAGTTTAGGAAACACTAAGGGAAGCTGCTGCAAAGATTTTTTTAATAGCTTTCCCTACATTAAGAAAAAAAAATGAAGTTTAATGGAAGCTGTTGCTAGTGCTATAACAATAGCTTCCTTAAATCTCATTCTCTTTCATAATTTTATGAAAAACTCTTAAAAAACCCCATGAAACAAACTCTCTGTGAACACCAAGAGTGCTACACTAAATGACTTTTTCTTTCCTCTAACATTTATTTAAAAAAATACTTAAATATTAAAAAACTAGCATCAACTTCCTTTTTTAATATTTCATACTTTACACCGGGTTGGGATCCCGCCGATAACTTTCCAAGCCCTGTCCATCTTGAGAAACATGATGTAAAATATCAACTAGAGACGTTTGCGTTTCTTGTCGTGGTGTGCAGTAGTGTAGGTGTAAATTTCTTTGTAGGTTGCAACTTGCATGAGTTGATGGCTTACTCTAATAATTTACAGGGGAAAAATGTATTGTATTGACATTTAATACATAAATAAATTAATATATAGATTAGACCCTTTTTTGTCTATTAAAGATAAAGTTTTGGTCAACTTTAAGATGATTAAAAATAAAATTTAGGCCCTGTTTCCACGGCTCGCATTTCAATCCTATCCTAACTGCCTTTGGGCAGTTTGAGATATATGATGAGCTAGTTGACCGAGAGAATATGAAAAAGAGTAAAAGACGACAATTGTGGCTGTCATTGCGGAGAATGTGTCCACTTAACCAATGAGTAATGCTATACACAGTATTTTTATTAATGTTTTTTATTTAAATAAAAATTGAATAACAATTTTACATTAGCAAAGTAAATAAAAATATGGTATATAGTATTTCTCTTAATGATATAATAACAAAAGGACGTATAAGTCCCAGTTTGCCCTTCGTTCCATTTTCTTCTGCTTGCACGGTTCTTTCATCCTTTTAGCACATCGAGGCCTATATTAATTAGTCGTTTGTGATTCTGCTCGAGGTTGAAATGTGCTAGCTGTTCGAAAGCTCTAATGAGTCTCCTTCTAGTTTTCTTCTAGACGTGGAGTTTTCGGGTTTTCTTCTTCTCTAGACTGCATGGCGGAAGGATTGGAGAAGATGTGGGGTAGGATCTTGCTGACAGGGGGTGAGAGGGAAGGAATCTCCATGGTTGACTTAAGAGAAAAGAGGTCTCGTTGTCACGTGGGGCGGCTGGGGACAGATAAGCGGATCAACAAGGAAGCTTTTAGATCCTTCCTCACACGTTTGTGGTGGCCGGTGGGGTGAGTGATCTTTAAAGAGATTCAAGAACATTTGTGGGTCTTTGAATTCTCTGATGGTGATGATAAGAGACGAGTACTCCTCAGCTAGTTGATCGTTACATTCTAATGCTAAAGGATTTTGACGGTCGGACACCACCTTCTCAGATGGTGTTTACAAAATCCATTTTCTAGGTCTAGGTGCATAATATGCCCCTCATTTGTATGACCAAAGGGGTGGGCCAGAAGATTGGTGAGTCGTTAGGTGAAGTCATTGAGGTGGATGTGGTTGCTGAAGGAGGTGGTTAGGGCTGTTGTCTTAGGCTGAGGGTGGTACTTGACCTTACAAAACCTTTGGAGTGAGGTCGCGCTTTACATCTGGGAGAGAACACAAATTGGGTTATTTTCAAGTACAAAAAGTTGCCGCTTTTCTGTTTTTCATGTGGCAGAATTCTCCATGGTAACCAAGGCTGTCCGGAGCGCTAGAAACAAAGGACACCGTCAGAGCGGCATGGAGAACAATGGGGCGCTTGGTTGCGTGCTGACGATTCGCACAAACCAATGGGGGGTTTCTTGCGCGACCGAGTACCCACCAAAGAGGGTGGTAGGCAATCTTTGACGATGGCACCTACACGATTTGAAGGTTTATCTTCCGCTCACCCCCAGTCCTCAGCACCTTCATCGGGTCCCGATACTATGCTGAGTTGGAAACGAAAAGCTCGAGCAGCTGGAACTAGCAACAGTAAGGAAGGATCCTTTAAGGTTATTGGAGGTAAACTGGCTTACAAGGAGGGCGCAGTTCGGGCATCTGAGGACTGCTCTAGGAAAAAAGACAGGAAGACCCAAGTGAGAGATGTCCCTAGTATCTTTGTTTCGGCGGCGGCTGTTCCACAGCCCCACCGGTCCCAATGAATCTCTTAAGTTGGAACTGTTGGGGGCTTGAAAACCTCTGGACAGTTTGGGACCTTTACCAAATGGTAAGGGATAAGAAGCCGAGGTTTCTATTTCTTATGGAGGCCAAGATCAGACAGGAAAAAATGCATAGTATTCGTGTTAAATTAGGCTACAATGGCATGTTAGCCATCGACCCTGTAGGCCTGAGTGGTGGGTTGGCTTTTTTATGGCAAGATGATAAGGAGGTTGAGATCATGAATTTCTCTCGCAGACATATTAACGCCACAATAACATTGGCAGTTTCCAGAGTCCCGTGGAAATTTACTGGCTTTAATGGGCATCCAGATCATGCTCAACGGGAAGACTCTTGGAGACTGCTAGCCCATTTCCAACACTTCAGCCCTTCACCATGGCTTTGTGTAGGAGATTTCAACGAAATCATTGATAATTCAAAAAAATTTGGAGGGGGGGGGGGGTGCTCCCCGTAGTTTGCAACAAATGTAGAAGTTCAGTTCTACTTTAGCAGAGTGCCAACTATGTGACTTAGGTTACAGTGGATCAAAGTTCACTTGGACTAATTGCAGGGAAGGGGATCAATTCATGAAAGAGAGATTAGATCGAGCTACGGCCAACACCGATTGGTGTAACCAATTTCAAAAAGTAAATGTATTGGTCCTAGCTGCTCGGACCTCATATCACAAACCATTGCATGTCTCCTTTTCTTCCACAAGGGGTCGATGGAGGTGTAGTAGACAGTTCAAATTTGAAGCTAGCTGGAATACTGATGCTGAATGTGCAATTATCATCAACTCCTCCTGGATAGGTCTAGGAATTGGACTTACTGCTATGCAGGAAGTTCGATCGAAATTAAGTTGCTGCCAGCATATATGCTCTCATGAGTTGGAGTACTACCAAATACCGAAACACAGCAAAAGCTATATCGGCAAAAACCAGGTACCTAGCTGAGCTGCAGAAAAATGAGGAACCTGGGAACCTTGCACTTATTAAAGCTGTTCAAGGAGAATTAAACCACCTGTTGGCGATGGAGGATTTGAAGTGGAAACAGCGAGCTAAGCGGAATTGATTCCGGAATGGTGATCGAAATACCTGTTTTTTCCATTCTTGTGCCACCCATTGAAGAAAGATTAATCAAATCAATAGTATTGTGGATGAGGAGGGGGTGTCTTGGGCCCAACCGAAAGAAGTGGACCGGGCTTTCATTTGGTATTTCCAGGGCCTGTTCTCTACTGCTACCCCGATTGGAATTGGTGAATGTCTAGCTGAGGTCAATCTTCGGGTGACAGTAGACATGAATTCTCTTTTGCTATAGGAATTTTTACCCTCTAAGATCGATTTTGCTTTGGCTCAAATGCATCCGCTAAAGACTCTGGGGTTGGATGGTTTTTTTGCTTGTTTTTATCAAAAACATTGGATTACAGTGGGGTTGCAGTTCATCGAGCAGTTCTCTCCTTCCTGAATTTTCGTCATATGGATGCATCTATCAATGCCACTTTTATTGCCATTATCCCCAAGGCTACACCTTCCACTAGAGTCACAGATTACCGGCCCATCAGTCTTTGTAACATGTTGTATAAGCTCATTGCCAAGGTCTTGGAAAACCGAATGAAGAGTGTGCTTCCAAGTATCATCTCTAGTCACCAAAGTGCTTTCGTTCAAGGGAAGCTCATTACCGACAATGTTTTAGTGGCCTATGAGGCCTTACATACGATGGATATTAGGATGAAGGGATGTAAGGGATACATGGCTCTAAAGCTTGATATGAGCAAAGCGTATGATTGGGTGGAATGGGATTTCCTAGAAGGTATTATGCATAAGTTGGACTTTGCTGAGAGGTGGATCCATCTGATCATGGTCTGTGTTAGATCGGTTTCCTTTTCTATTTTGATTAATGGTTCCCCACAAGGCCGTATTATTCCAACTAGAGGACTCCGTCAAGGGGATCCTCTCTCACCTTATCTTTTTCTCCTATGTGCGGAGGGGTTAAGTTCCATAATCTCGTCAGCTCAAAGGGATGGAAAAATTTATGGAATTCCTTTTTCTAGAGGAGGCACCAAGTTGACTCATTTATTTTTTGCGGATGACAATTTGTTATTCTGCCGGGCGAACTTTTTGGAGCGGTGCAATATTCATACCATTTTGGAAGTCTATGAGCGAGCTTCTAGTCAAAAGATCAACAAGGAAAAAACTTCTATTTTCTTTAGTTGCAACACCAATAGGGATTTCGGGACCATATTTCATCCATTATTGGTATCACTGCTACCAAATGTTACGAGAAGTATCTTGGCCTTCCAACCTTAGTCGGGCGAAATAAAAACCGTGCATTTGCAAGTATCTCGGGTAGGGTCAAGAAGAAGTTATGTGGTTGGAAGGAAAATTTTCTGTCTCAGATGGGGAAAGAGATTCTACTCAAAGCCGTTATTCAAGCAATCCCAACCTATAGTATGAGTGTTTTTCTCCTACCCAAATCTTTGTGTCGGAAACTCAATGTCTTAGTGAATAGATTTTTTTGGAGTTACAAAGAGAAGGAGTCTAAGCTGTTGTGGATGAGCTAGGAAAGGATGGGGCGGGCCAAAATGGAAGGAGCCTTGGGGTTTAGAGATTTGGAATGCTTCAATTTAGCCATGCTTGCCAAGCACGGTTGGCATATTCTGACAAATCCTGATTCCTTGGTGGCAAAAATTCTAAAGGAGAAATACTTCCCGCATGAAAATTTTTTGACAGCCACTTTGGGGAATCGGCCTTCTTATGCTTGGAGGAGTCTCTTCAAATCCCATGAGCTTCTCAAGGAGGGACTGGTATGGAGAGTGGGAAACGGTTAGTCCATTAAGATTTGGGGGGACAAATGGATTCCAAATCCTGTCTCTTATGCCATTCATTCGGCAATCCGTGTGTTGCTACCAGATGCTTTGGTAAGCTCCCTGATGGGAACCAAGGTGGGCCTACTCTTAAAGATCCTTTGCAAATTTCAGATGTGCCAATTACAAGACCAAGAGCCAAGAAGATCAGGGAAGCAATGCAAGGATTAGTGCAATCCACTTGGGATGAAGCTAGTAAGAGCCCAACACTCAAGATGGGCTTGAAAGAAAGAGAACCAGTCTTGATCCACTTGATCCAAGCTGTGGAAGACTTGACTTAAAAATAGGGGCTATTGTTATTAAAGGCTTTATTTTATTAGTTTAGAATAAATGGGCTTGAGGATGTTTGGCCCATATATTTCTTATGTTTTATTAATTAGGGTTTCAAAAGAACATTAATTGTTCCACTTGAGGTTTTTGGTCTAGGGTTATTTTTGTAGGGAGTATTTAAACATCTTATAGCCACCACATAAGAGACAGACATTTTTTTGAATTTTAATTGTGAGTTGAGTTTTCTCCTCTTGTTCTTAATTGAACTTTTGAACTTATCAAAGGTAAATCACAACCTTTGTGGCGTTCTTCCTCGTAATTTGGGTTCTTGAGATGGGATTTCAACGGGTCTAGATTTTAATATAATCTAGGTTCTTGAAACGAGTTTTCAACGGGTCTAAATTCTCCATTCATAGACTTGAGTTTGGACTTTCTTGAGTGAGTTTTCAAAATTGATTGTGGGTTCAACGGATTTCTATTCCTGCGGGTTCATATCATTTGGTATCAGAGCTCAGTTTCCAATCAGGTCTGATTCTANCTTTTTTTTTTGCATATTTGATCCTAGTTTCATTGTTCTAGGGTTACAAAAAAAAAAAAAAAGAGGGGCTGCCGAAATTCATTGTTCTTTCTGGGTTTGCCGTATCACTTATTCTTTTGGGTTTTTGAGTTGTTGTTAGGACTTTTTAATTGCAATTTCTTTGATTGTGATCAAATCAGTTGAAAAAAAAAAAAAAATCGTCCAAAAAAAAAAATTTTGAGCCTTAACATCAAAAAAGCTGTGCATTCTTCATTATAGTTGGTATCTTGTGTTTAGTTACTCTTCCATTCGTATAATTTTCATGATTCCTCGTATTGTTTCATTCCTTCCGTATTTCTCTTGTTCTTTTTCTTGAACCTAATTGCTAGTTGGATTAAACAGGTTGCTTTTCTTGATTGAGTTCAATTAGTTCTGAAAGAACTTGCGTGAGAAACTCTTGAGGTAAAAGGCAAGAGAGTTGAGATTATTATCGAAAAAAAAAGCTTATTTAAGATGAAACACGAGTGGAGTGCCATCAATTGGTGGTAAACACGTAAGGGAGTGTGTGAGATCTTTCTTTTTTTGCTAACAATTTTTTTGCAGCACATTACAATGTCCTGCCGCAGTGGCTCATCACGGAAGGTGGTGGCCGATAACCCATTCTGTGTTTACAGGCCATGCAACAACAATTTGAGCGGTTGAACTTGGTGATGGGGGAAGTGAGGATAGGATGGATAACAAGAAGCAGCAATTAGAAATTTGCAAGGTGGGAGAAATAGGAGGCGACGTGAGCCTAGGGTTGGAAAATGCATATGAGATGAAGGAGAATAATGAGGATAAGAAGACCTAACATCTGAAATTGGGTTGGTAGACAATAGAGGAGTTAGGCATGGAAAGGAGGATTTGAGATGAACCTAGGGGGGCGGATAGTGGTCCGATAGAGACTTGGGGCGCATTCAAAATGAAAATACCATCTTTCCAAGGTAGAACTGACCCTGAGGTTTACCTTAGAGTGGGAGAAAAATAAGTTGGTTTTGTTGTCATAATACTCCTAGGAGAAGAAAGTGAAGTTGGCGGGTAATTGATTCACTGTTTATGCCTCTTATGGTGGGTCAATCAGTGACCAATAGAAGAGGAATATGAGAGGCCTATTGAGACATGGAAGAGTTTGAACTCTTATGAGCGGAGGATTTGTACCTAGCCACTACTATAGGGACTTTACCAAAAGCTCCAACATCATTAACAGGATTAGGAAGTGTGGAGAGGATTACCATAAGGAAGTGGAGGTAGCGATGATTCGAGCTATGTAGAGGAGGACGGAGGCCACATGGCTAGATTTTTGAGTGGTTTGAATAAAGATTAGCCAATGTAATTGAATTGCAACATTAATGTGGAGATAGAGGACATGGTGCACATGGCTTATGAGGTGGAGAGGCAAGTTAAGAGAAAAGGACAGCAAAGGTACACTTCGGTTTCTAGTATACCTTGAAAAATCAAAGTGGGATAGGATGATCAAGCTGAAAGCAAGAGGAAAAACGAAACACTAAGAGCAAAGATGAGGGACCCTAGCAGCAGACCAAGGTAAGATTTTAACCTTCCAAGAAATAGGAGATATAAATGCTTTAAGTGTTTGGGTCAGGGCACATCGCTTCTCAATTCCCAAATAGGCGAGCGATGATTTTGCGTGACAATGGGGAGGTGATGACTGAGAAGTGAAGGTGATAGTGATTGGGGTGCCCGAGTTGGTTGATGATAGTGTATGATGATGGATGGTATACGCCCGTGACCGGTGAGTCTCTTGTTGCCGAGCGTGCTCTCAATACACACATTAAGGTAGAATGATGCTGCGCAACAAAGAAGAACATTTTCCATACTAGAATGCCACGTCAACCAGCAAGTATGTAATGATGATCATTGATGGGGGAGTTTGGTACTAATGTGGCTAGCCATACTTTGGGTTTGAAATTGAATTTACCTACTTAAAACACTCTCGACCATACAAATTGGCAATGGTTGAATGATTGTGGAGAGGTTAGGTAGATAGACCAAGTGTTAAGTTACTTTTTCAATTGGGAAGTATCAGGATGAAGTACTTTGTGATGTTTGTGCCTATGCATGCCGGCCCATAATTTTGTTGGGGAGGCGTGCCAGTAGGATAGGAGAGGTGACACATGATGGGTTCTA
>FXXK01001408.1:0-12121 GCA_900184695.1 Betula pendula
GTACACGAGCAGGATCACATAGCATTAATCCTATTTATGTTCCAAGCCATATGAAATCAAGCTCTATGAGTCTATGTAGGATGAGGTTGTAAAGAACTTTACATAGAGCAAATTTGAAGAAACTAGTTATCGGGGTCTTCTCCTGGTGCTCCTTCTATTAACAGTTTTTGGCCATTTTATGGATTCAGTACTTGCACCACCACCACCTTGGAAATTGTTTGCATGCCTTCTCTGAAAGTTCAGCAGCTCAGCCTTTGATTGAGTGCCATGTAGTTGGTGTTCAAATTGTGATGTGCAGGGTGCCAAACTGAGCAAAATCTCTGCAGCAATACTTTCACATGTTTCACGCAGAGCTGATTTATCTTTCAGATGTTCATTTCCCATACTTTGATTGATGTGTTTGACTTCAGAATCAGAAAGAGTGGAGGAGAGCAAACCATCTTTGATGACATGAGGAACTTCTTCACATTCTGACTGAACAGTTTCTTCCCCACCATGGCTTGTCTGAACTGCCTCACAACAAGCATCACCAAGTCCAGGAGTATCCTTCAAGTCAATGCTGTTGTCTTTGTCCTTGCAGCTCTTCGTATATTGGGACTGAATGTTGTTGCTTCCATCCTCCGAGTCATTTGGATTTTCAACTTCATTGTCTGTGCTTGTTTGAGAGGTCAAAGGAAATGAGTTCAGGTCTTGGTTTCCTGAAGCTGAATTTGTTTTCAATGAAAGGGGCCTTTGGTTCAATAATCCTTTACTATATGTAGAATCACACTGCATAGAATACAGGGTTGAAGAACCTTGAGAGCAGATGACAGGGTTCTTTGGGAAAAGACCCTTAACAATAACACCATTGGCTTGCTCTGGGACTTTTTCATTATCATCTTTTCCAGAATTTACAGGATTACATGTCGGGGTCATGAAATTCAATGAGCCCTGGAAAGAACAACACATAAGAGATAAATCTTGAGTAAGCAGAGATAAAGTCTGATCATGCGGATTACTCCACAAATTAACTCTAAGATTGGAAAAAACTAAAGACCCTGCAGCCATGGAAGATGACTTCTCCTAGCTGTTGGCTGAACAAGAATACAAATTTCTAACACCCAAGGGAAGGCCAGAAATAAGAAATTCTCTTTTACCCCTCAAGAACATGATGCTGCAACAGGGTGGCTTAAGGTAACTAAGTTCAGGCTGCAACCAAAACTACCGAATCCAAGCTGAAGATAATCAAATCATCAAACATTTTGGCAAATTCAATGTAGTGATTTATAATTGCAACCTGCCTAAACTGGTGTTTAGTACAAAAAGGTGTATGCGACTGTGCATCAGAATCCATAAAGGATGAAAGAATTTTAAAATTAGGACGAAAATAAAATGACCATACAAAATCTAAGAGTGGCAGCGAGGGAAAATAAATTTTTTTGAGGTTTTCTTGACACATAAAAAACGCCACTCTTTGTTCTAAACAAAGAAGAAACATACCAATGACATATTTCACATAGACTCCACAAACATGAAATTTCTCTGATTGAATATGTACAAAAAGTTCACACATACAAGGAGACGCAGGTTTCAATTTTTATTACCCAACTAGTCCAACTATGAAAAAAGGAGAAAAGTAGATAGTGTAAAGGGGTGATCACACCATAAGGTGGTCACCCCTGCACCCTATAATCTCTATGGATAGTAATAACTTCCATGGAGGTTATCAGGATGAGGAGGTGCGTCTCTTCATGAAAGTGACAACCCTTAATGGGGTTACAACCCTTCATGAAGATGCATGGAAGCCTATAAATAGGCTATGGGAGCAGTGGGTTTGTCATTCGAATTTTCTTCCATTTTTTCACCTTGTTTTCCTCCAGGATTTCCACCCTAACGGAAGAAACCATCTATAAAAGAACACTCAAACGATCCTTCAAAAATATCTTGTGAATGCCATGTACAGAAATGTGCTGTATAAGACATACTTATTGTCTATTAATTTTAGCAATGGAATTCATGGTCAAAATCATTGTGTAATACAGTTGTTGTATATTGTCTGAGCAGAATCAGCAAAAGACCAATCAACCAGTAAAATGTACTGCATGATTAAATGTTACCTTTGCAGTGCGTGCTGTGTGTGCATAAAAGATGTCCTCAGCAGAGTTTCCATTAATACAATCAGGTAATGCTGTAAACATCCATGAAACTTTGAAAACTAATTTCAAATGCAAAGGAGCCCAAGGATGACTCAAGTAAAAAACCATGCAAATTCTTTTGAACTTCAAATAGATTCCAACTCATGAACGATGTAATCTGTAGCAAAACGACCAATGCAGCATAACTCAATGAAATTTGCTGTAAGAAGGTATAATATGCAGGATGAAGAGATAACCTGATGCAACAATGTTTGCTTTTCGATGTGCCTTGCATCCTGGTATGCTGACTTGCCAACTGCAGGCAAGTAAATTCTTGAAAAATCTTGTGATGTTTTATTTTCAATGGTACATTCTTGGAAAAAATTTTGAATGATCTCTTGACCATTTACTGAAAGTATTCTTAAGTTTGTTTCTGGATAAGTCTGCTTCAAACTTGGAGAATCCACAGATAAATTTGCTACAACAGAAGAATCTCCATCAGTGTTTGTGGTTCTTTTCACCAAAATGGAGTTTTCATCTGACCTTTTAGAACCGTTTGGCTCAATCTGATTCTCAGATTCATCCATATACTCCTCAGGGAGTTTTTCAAGATCAAAATTTCTGATCTGTCTTTGAGCAGTTTGAAGAGTTTCTACCCCTCTGCTATCCATACATGATGAACCACATCCTTTATGATCTAAAGCATAGAAAGGGTGCAAGGAAAGATTTAGCGACTCATCCTTATAAGCTTGACCAGTAGCATAGGATGGCCTCAGGTGTTTCCCATCCAAAACAGAACCACTATATCTATCATCTGCAAGTAAAAAACTTCTAGAATTACAAGCCAGAATTTGGGCGTGAGAGTGAATTCTTCCTATTTCTTGCATTGCTGATTTTTGGACATTGTACAGCTTGTGCAGAGCCTGTACCTGCAATAGTCATAACTTGATAATTTAGACAACAACATTGCAATTTGGGGGACATAAAAGAATATTATACCTCTATTTGTTTAAACAAAAAACAAAACAAAAAACATCAAGCAAAGGAGTATCTATGCTGTTGAAGAAATTATCATTATCGTGGTAATTAACAAACAACATACTACCATCCATATGAAGCCAGGTAAGAGACATTTAGCCTGTAGAACATGACCCGCTGCTGAGACATGTATCTTGTTTTCCGCAAAGAATTTCCCACTGGATGCATAAAAATGTTTGCTTTAATCCATACTCTGAAACTTCCCCCCGGCCCCCCCCCCCCCCCCCCCCTAAACTTCTCATAGCAAACTCAAAGAAAATCCTCAAACCACCCAAACCAATAACAATAGTAATAGCATTCTTAAGTAGTAATTGAATGATAAATATTAAGTTCAAAGAAACAAGGGATGCAATCATGCAAGCACCAAATGATTAAACCTGTGAGAATCAAAGCTCTACATGAATGTTTATCAGTGTAACAAGTATACTTTTTTATTAGTTATTATTTGATAAATAAAGAAAGAAATTTGAGAAGACAACCAGACATTTAAACTTCATTGACCGTAAGGTTCTTAAATGATAATAGTGATGAAATTTGAGAAAAGAAATGATTATATTAATTCTGAAATAAAGATGTACTGAAATAAAAGATAAGTAGCTAATTCAAGATAGCTAATCTCTTAATCTCCTAAGAACTCAAATCACACAAATCATCACACATCAATTATCTTCCCCATTCTTCTAATCTTAAGTCTACGTTAAATAGAAGTCTTATCATAACCTCCCAACTACTCACTAAAGTAACCACGTATTAACTGCCTATTAACTTAATAACTTTACTACATGATAACTACCCACCCATTACTCCACTAACATTATAACTGTTGCGTTTAACTCCAATTCTACACATAGTCTCATGTTGGTCACGTGACAATTTCTTCCCACTATGAAAACCGTGTCCACGAGGTTCGGATATTGTCCTTGGTTGGTCTTCCAGCGCTTTTTCTTCTTGATTAATCCTTTGGCCCGTGTCAAGTGGGGTCAAATCTTCACCTTCCAGCAAATAGATTTTTGGACCTTGACAATGGTGGCTTGGATTCCACTTTGCATCACAATAATAACATAGTCCTTTTGCTCTCCGTTCTTTCAGTTGTGCCGGTGTGACTCGTTGGATGGGTAACCTAGGTCTAGTGGTTTCCTTGCTGGGTTCAGGTGTTGTTAAAGCTGGTGAAGGATTACCGTCAACCCTTTCTGACCCTATTGCTGGATCAACTCTAGGTCCTTTTCCCGTGGCCACATATTCCTCCTGTAACTTTGCCAATCCAAAAGCCACAACTAAGGTGTTGGGTCGTAGTAAACGTACAGGGTATCTAATATCATCTCTGAGTCCGCGTAGGAAACAACTGAGTTTGTAGGACTCATCCAAGCTCCTTAATTGATTAGAGAGGGCTTCGAATTGGGCCTTGTATGCCGTCACTTTGGAGGTTTGCTTAAGGCGAGTGAGGGACTCCATGGGATCGTCATAGGCAGTGGGCCCAAATCTGGTGCGAAGGGCGTGGGTGAAAGCCTCCCAACTCGCCATTCCCCCGGATTCTTCAAAATCTTGAAACCATGTCAGTACGTCTCCTTCCATGTGGTAAGAGGCAATTAAAATCCGTTGTAAGGGATTGGTATTGTTGAAAGAAGAATACTAATTTGCCTTGTAGATCCAATTATTGGGATCCTCCCCATCAAACCTAAGAAAATCAAAACGTTTGAACCTGTTTTGACTTCCATTGGTTGCTCCCCAATTGCTGGTTTCATCCTTTCCTCCACTTGTTTCTTCCTCAATCTATTTCCCTTGTGCTCGAAGAAGTGTTTCCATGCCAGTTGTAAGTGAATCCAACGGCTGAAATATTTGCTCATTTAGTTTTTGTTGTTCTTTTAATTGGCGTTGCTACCAATCTTGGTGAGCTTGCTGCCTTTCTTGCTATGCCAAGAACAAGACTCTGATGCCCACTTGTAAGGTTCTTAAATGATAATAGTAATGGAATTTGAGAAAATAAATGATTATATTAATTCTGAAATAAAGATGTACAGAAAGAAAAGATAAGTAGCTAATTCGAGATAGCTAATCTCGTAAATGATAATAGTGATGGAATTTGAGAAAAGAAATGATTATATTAATTCTGAAATAAAGATGTACTGAAATAAAAGATAAGTAGCTAATTCGAGATAGCTAATCTCCTAATCTCCTAAAAACTCAAATCACACAAATCATCACACATCAATTATCTTCTCCCCTCTTCTAATCTTAAGTCTACGTTAAATAGAAGTCTTATCATAACCTCCCAACTACCCACTAAAGTAACCACGTATTAATTGCCTATTTAATTGATTACTGCCCACCCATTACTCCACTAACATTACAACTGCTGCGTTTAACTCCAATTCTAAACATCGTCTCATGTTGGTCACGTGACACTGACTAACAAATTCAGTGAACAGAAGGGACAGGACAGTAGTACACAACCAATCATACCTGTTCCTTGAACAATGCTTCATGTCGCTTTATTTTGTTTCGTATCTGATCCATCTTTTCCTTGAAAACTTCTTGCAGGTAAACTCAAAGCCAATAAATGAATCCCCCTTTGTCAATAGCAACCCTTTTCCCTTTTGGCATTGACATTCACTACCCACAACCCGAACGCACCTTTGATAGCCGCTGAACACACAAAGACTGCATTTTTCTCAAAAGGAAACCCATAGTTGCCATGACAATCTACATTTCTACTTATATTTGGAAGCAACATAACAAATCATTACAATCTTAGTTGATATAAGGTTTAGAGCAATTTTTTTTTTTCCTTCGTTTTCTCGGGAAACAAACGGAGGGTTAAGGAAACCAGTACCTGAAAATCAGATTTGATACTCTCCACCGTCCGTACATTCGACAGTGTTGTGGGAGTGTGTAAAAAAGGCGAGATATTTTCGGAGACAAGAAGAGGATATTTTTTATAACGAACTGAATCCCGATTCAACCTATGAGCGAGAGAGACAGGCTGCGGTGTGCCCTAGGGATGTGAACCAGTGAGAGGGAGACACGTGGGTATTCTGCGTACTTTTCTCGTTTGTTTTTGTCTCCTACCTGGGCCTAGATATTCTGTTCTGTCCGTTGCGGTTTAGAACCCAACGGTAAAATTGGCCCACGTCAACAAAAATTAAGGAGAGCGAAAAACGTCCTATGTTGCTTTCATTGAGAGTCGAACTCAAGACCTCCCGCTTACTAAACGGGTGCTCTAACCAACTGAGCTATGAAAGCTTTTGGCACAGGTCACGACCAAAGCTTGTTTTGATTCTTTATATTTAATCATAGATATCATTTTGATTTGTAAACTTATATATATTAATCTGGTTTTAATTTCAAATGCGGATTCTAATAGGATGCAATTAGATTACCTATTTCATCACTCCAAAAAAAAAAAAGATTACCTATTTCATGTGCAATTGACAATTTCATGTAACAAGGCACTTGAGATTCACTCCAGTCGGACAATTTTAATGCCTGCTCAAACAAAGTAGAGGCTAGATACTCTCTCACATTAAATTATTCATTGCACATGCAATAAGCAGCCTCACTGCCCTAAATCCTCATCTGTCACAATGTTTCATTTATCTTACCATATTATCATCATAGGGACAATAACTACTAATATGATAAATATTCTTTTATTTTTTATTTTTTGTTCATGTATTCTTAGAATATTTTATGATGTGTTTGGCTATATGTTGATTTCATAAATCGTAATATGTACAATAATAAGAATTTATGGTAAAAAAATAAAATAAAGAAAAAGCATTATGATCTCTCTTTTTTTTTTTTTCTAATTTAAAGCATTATGATCTTTAATATGCTTTATCACATATTTATATGTCCTAATTTTGTAGGACATATTGTCCTTATATTAGTATTATAGTGATATACATACGAAAAAAAAAAAAATGTTTGTTGTATCAAAAACTGTCATTAGCTAGTGACGATTATTAAAGTATATTTGATTACCTTATATTATGGGATTTGATTGTATTAATTTCAGAGATTTGATTGTAATTAAATCACATTAATTTGATTACCATACTTATTTACTACAATTATCCTATAAATATTAGTATTTTGTATTGTAACAAAAATTAAGTTAATAAAAGTATAATGTAGCCCTTTAAAGTTTATTTTATGAACGTAAATAATAGACCGGATTACATAAATTCTTTGTCTTTATTCATCTTTATTCTACTTTTCATTTTATATTTCTATAGTATTATCTTTTTTTTCAAAAATTGATTACAATCAAATAAATCAAATCTCTAAAATCAATATAATTAAATCCCATAATATAGAATCACAAAAAAACAAAATCCCATAATATAGGGTAATCAATATGCCCTAACAATGATCATGCAAAGTATAGGTAACATTAAAAAAAAATAGAATTATAATTTTAAGAACTATTCTAATGTAATTGATGATGGAATTGTAAATTGAACACGCAACTCAAAAATTGAAATCGTTATTGAATAGCACATGTATTAACAATATACCATATCAGACGTACCTACTGGATTTGACTTCTGTAGAGGCTTATGCAGCGTGGAAGGTGGTACAATTCAGTAAAGACCTGGGACTACCAAAAGTTATTCTTGAAGGGGATGCTCTGATGATTGTGCAAACTCTTCAAAAGGACGATCATTCCTAGCAGAAATTTGGTAATTTGATTAAGGGTGCGTTTGAAATTGCGATTTCGTAGACAATAAATACGATTTTAAACCAAATCACAAAAATTTGATTGTTTGGAAACTGCAGTTAAGGGGGTGCTTTTTTGAAAACGCAGAATTTTAAATACTAAAGTACGATTTTAAATGTCAAACTGCGATTTTACCATACGCTTACTGCGTTTTCAAAAATCACGTTTTAAAATCGCATTTTTTGAAATCGCAATCATAAACAGGCCCTAAAGCCTCAAGGACCATGCTACATAGTTTTCAATCTTGGTCTATGATGCACACAAGAAGGGATGCAAATCGAGTGGCTCATATGTTGGCAAAGGCGGCACTTCAAACACTTGTAGAAATGATCTAGATAGAAGAATACCTCACTTTCCTTTATGACATTGTTCTTTCTAACCATTATAATAGCTGAATTGGTAAAGTTTCATTCAAAAAAAAAAAAAAAACAACAACAACAATATACCATATCATTCTCTTACACTTTTCAGCCACTTCCCCTAACATTGGCAATGAATTTATATAAGATCGTGCGTATTTTGCAATATATTATTATTATAATTAAAGATAAAACAACCTTTTTTCCACTAATGACAATGTGAGAGCATTCACAATTAATTATTTAAAATTTATCTAAATTTAACTTTTAAAATCTACTTTAGTTTATTTACCTAGCCACTTTTCTAAATCATTAAATATCAAACTCTCTAAATATTTATCTACTTTAATTAAATATTTTATTTTATTGATGAACCAACTTTTGGACTATTTGCATTAAAATTTTACTTTGAGAGGAAATAAGAAAAAATATGAGAGAGAAATAACATTAAAAAAAGGTTTAACATTCATTGTTTGGCTCTTTAGATTTAAAGAGAGTTTTTGACAAATGTTAAATTTAATATTTGATAGAAATTTTGTTAAATGGTAATTTTTTTGTGTTTTGTTAAAAATTTATAGAAAAGCTAAATTTAAAGAACTCATTATATGTGCTATGAGGTCGAATTAAGAACTCAATATTTATTGTAAGATGCGCATAAAAGAATGAGGAATAATAACTATGTAGGATAAATAAATATAATGATCAAATTGCACACCAATTGCTAATTTTTTTTAGTAATCTTAACCTAAGAAAAGTGTAAAGATAACTTTCAAGAGCGTTATGAATTTTTACTATAAATTTTTTACAAAACTGAGATGATGATCAACAAGGCACAATTTTGCTTTCATTGAGAGTTGAACTCAAGACCTCCCGCTTACTAAACGGGTGCTCTAACCAACTGAGCTATGAAAGCTCTATCTCTTTATATTAGCCACATATATGGTTTTGATTTGTAAACTATGTATTTGGTTTTAGTTTCATTGGTGAATCATTAATTGTGTTGATTAAGTCTTTGGTTTTTTTTTATTTTTAGCAATCAAGTGTATCAAGTCAACAATGTCACAAACTGTATCCTTATCGAATGCAATAAGGTTGTCCATTACACATGTAGGGCAATCTCATATGAGAGGGCACTCAAACCCCACTATGTTCGAGCAAGTGCTTGGGCAACTCAAGCAACTGGAATGCATCCAGTTAGAGCTGCTATGTTACATTTATCTTACCATGTTATCAATATATAGACAATAACTACTTATATGATAAACATTTTTGGTTTTTTTATTTTTATTTTTATTTGTTTGTACATGTATTCTTAGGATGTCTTATGATATGTTATATGTTGATTTCATATATCATAATATGTACAATGTTGAGAATGTAATGGTAAAATAAATGAATAAAGGAAAAGCATTAGATATTTAATATGTTCATCACATAATTACATGTCCTAATTTTGTAGGACATAATGTCCTTATATTATTATTATAAGGACGGATACGAAAAATGTGTTGTATCAAAATTTGTCATTTCCATAGTAATGAACATGCAAAGTAGAGGAAACGTTAAAAAAAAAAAATTAAATTTTAAGAACTATTATGTCCCTAAAATAATTGATGATGATGCACATTCTAGCTGCTCCAGAAAAATAATAATAAAAAAAAAAAAGCCGGTTGGAGGAGGAGGGATCTCTTCCCTCTTTTCTCCTCCCTTTCGTCTTCCTCACATGCTGGGACTGTGACTTATTGCCGCCTTCCACTGTTTCCCGACTGTCAGCGCCTCTGTGTTTTGGGGTTTTTTTTTTGCTGCTTTTTAATTTTTTACTGTTTATGTTTATGTTTATGTTGTTGTTGTTTTTTATTTTTATAATTATGTAAGTTCATAATGTTGTACTATGGTTATCTGCGCTTTATACTATTAATGGTAGCTAAAGCTCATGATTTGTAAGAGCTTTTTGCTCATGACTTGTTATCAATATATTATAAAAAAATTAACACTAATAATAATAATAATTGATGATAGAATTGAAAATCGAACACACAACTCAAAAATGGAAATCTTTTTTGAACAGCAAATGTATTAGCCATATATTATTATGATATACCAAATCATTTTCTTGCACTTTTCATCAATTTCTCCTAACATTTGCAATGATTCTATATAAGACCGTGCTTATTTGGTTTTAATTTTAAGTGCTTATTTGTCTTTGAAGATGATTTCTTAGTTTCCGATATCCTTATCTAAAGGTATATAAAAAGTGTGAATGTCTCTTAAATTGTGTATTTTATTTGATAGTGTTGAGTTACGGTTTTGCCTTTATTTGATGGTGTAATTTGATGCTTTTGTCCTTACATTCAGGCAGTTATTTCTCTATATAACTGTACATTTAGTTATCTTCCTCAAAAATTACAAAGAAAAACAAACGTTAATTACATATTCACTACAAAAAAAAAAAAAAGTCAATTACATATCTATCTTTTTCCTTGTTGGAATTCACAACTGTCATTTGGGGTGGCAATTTTTGACACAACCCGCGAACCCGACACTAAAATACTGGGTTTGGGTTTGGGGTTACCGGGTTAACGAGTCAACCCGCTTATGACCCGTTTAGTTAACGGGTCAAACGGGTCAACTAGTTGAGTGACTCGGTAACCCTTTTTTTAAAAAAAAAAAAAAAAAATTTGTGAAACCGCACTGGTTTGCACGTTCTGATTCACTACACTAAATCTCACAGATTCAGTCTTCACTCAAAATTCAAATCGCAAAGATTCTCTTCACTCTTCAGTGATATTTTACCACGCCATGTCGCCGTCCTCACGCCGAGTCACTGACGCCAAACCTCGCCGTCCCCACGCTGCCGGCTACTCTCTCTCTCGATCTCCCTCTCTCTCTGGACGCCGTAGCCAGTAGCCTATAGATCTCTCAGACTCCCTCGACGCCGCCGCCTCCCACGTACACCGGCAACCTCTCTCTCTCGATCTCCCGATTCTCCCTCGACGCCGTCGCCTCCCACACACTTTCACGGTTTCGATCTTCAGAGTTCAGAGAATCAGGAATCAGATTAGCCTGATTTTTTTATTATTATTATTATTATTTTTTCATTCGGGTCGATCGGGTCCAATAAACCCGACTCGGAAGCTGTGAACCGACAACTAAACGGGTTGCCGGGTTGTGCCGGGTGACTAGGTTATTAATGGGTCGTGTTTCGGGTGACCGTTTAATAAACGGGTTGTTTTCGAGTTATCCTTAACGGGTTGGCGGGTCAACCCGAACCCGACTCGCCAACCCGTTTTGACAGCCCTAATTGTCATTCTTCCTCAATAGCTATTACCAAAAAAAAAACAAAAAAACCCAAAAAACCAAAAAAAAAAAAAACAATTACATCTCCATCTTCTTCTATGTTGAAATTCTGAACTGCACTGAGAAAGTTTTATGTATATGTTATTCTCATTTTATTATTTTATTAATTTACATTATACCTAAAATTTTCATACTGTTCAAATTGATATCTTGGTATTTTACGAAAAGTTGAAAACTTTAACGAATATATCTGTTTTTATCAACTCTATCTCATGATATTTATATTTTTAGAATATGATAGTTTTTGACAAATTGACAAAGCAGCCTAGATTTGCACACAGTTATGCTAAGTATGCAGCACTCCATGTTAGAAAATCTTGCAGATGTAGAGTCCTCCACCGCACAGAAATTTTGCATATCCAATAATTTTCTTCACTCAAGAACATCATCTTACAAATATAAAGTTAAACATTCAGATAAGAGATAATATTGAGATGTATTGTCCGTGTGATTTGCACGATATTTGATTGAAAATTCCATAGTTCCTACTAATTTGAACACCAATGAAGTAATAAATATAATTAAAAATATAT